>JBAMBJ010003911.1:0-86848 GCA_037043495.1 Drosophila recens
CAATGGTATTTTTGCCATCATTACCTAGAACAATTTAAATGCTATTACTTAAGTTCTCCATTTCTTAATTATATTTGCATTATTTATGCGTACGATCAATAAAGGAACTTGCAATTCAAACGGACATTCATATACCCATGGTCAATAATAATAATCATAGGAAAATTTAAGATAAATTGTGTAAATTAAATAATCTATTTGTATGATATTGAAGTAATATAACCGAACCTTCTTTTAATCTTTAAGGAGTTGACAACCTTTCTAAGTAAGTAACAGAGATTTTTGGCATGATTTTAATAAATCGAAAAATTATTTGCTGAGATGTTTTCACGTTGTTGACCTCAGGGCAGTCGGTTTGAATTCTATAAATTATTTCAATAAAAGTGTTTAATAAACAACAGTAACAAAATGTCTGTAAATGCCTAATCAATTGTTCGACTGACTGCGTAGAAATTGACGAGAACTGGAAAAAATTGAAATTGATTTGAAACTAATTAGTGGCTGTCAAGTCAAGCATCTAAAGTGTGTGTAAATATATGCAAGCATACATATGTTAATTAACACTTGCAATAAAATACATAACAAGCTGGCTTCAATTAAATATTCATTCACAAAGTGTCACACAATACGAGTATTTTTCGCAACCGGTTAAAGTCGCTCCAGAAACGCGCGCTGGTCGCGCAATTAAACGGCGCCCAGAACGCGTGCGTCGCGTCGTCGTTTGTGGATCTTTTATGACTGTGTTTAAATGTCAGCAAGTCTGCATAATAGTACTCAAATGAGTATTAGCTATTATTGTTAATGATTGCAGCTTAGTCGGACGGGGCTTGGCCAATGGGAAATGCAAATATGAGGCGTCTGCTGGGCTTGTTAGCCAATTAAGAGTTGGTTAGGCGTTGACTTGGGTGTGTGCAGTTCGAGTTTTGATGGATTACCGACTTAAGAAGATTGTCGAAATGTTTTGTCGATAGTCGCATTCACATTCAGTCATTCATTAGCTTATTCAATCAGTTCTCGAAAGCTGCTTGTGGTAAAAGTTCGAAAAGCAGGCAGTGTCATTCGCTGCGGGCCAAATTCTCAATTTCAGCCAGAGTACATAAGAAACCAGTTACAACGTTTTGAGGCACGCCTCGTCTACCACGATAGGCACTATCCAAAAAAGGCCTAGAGAAATTTCTCCAGTCAAAACAATTAGACAGCCTGGCGGGTCTCTTACAACTTGTTGCCGACTAGCCGGAAAAGCTGTTGCCAGGCTGCTGCATGGGTCGGGCCTCTATCTGGGTATGGCGTGGACTCTGACTTCCCGGCCACGGTTGAGTTACTTGCAGCGTGAAAAGTAAAAAGTGTGTAATTAAATGCGTTTGTATTTACCCCCAAAGGAAATGCGACAAGCGAACAAAATTATATAAATAGTGAAAAAGAAGCCTAGTCGAAGTTTCTATGCGCTTCAAAAATATATGTAAACAATATGTTTAGTTTAGTTACATTTTAACAATTTTAATTGAACAAATTTATTTTATTTGCGCTTATTCAGTGCTATGAAAATTCTATCATATCACAAATAAAAATTCAAAATTAAACATAAGAAAATTAAAATCAAAATTATAAATGAAAAATAAGAAAATCAAAAATATAATACAAAATTAATAACAAAATATCAGAGATCGCAAACAAGACTTAATTTTTCGTCTTAAATGATTTTTAACTTGTTTTTTTTCAGGGACTGCAAATAATGATTATTTTTATTTTTTTAAATAAAAAAATCACACACTTATAAAAGACCTAGAAAATAATGGTTTTATTTTTTTGATTTATACCTTTTTCTTCCATGATAATCATTATTTTTGAGTAATTTTATAAAACTTAGACAAAGTCATTATTTTTGATCAAAAAAATAAAACTTAAAAATAATGATTATGAATGAGTTTTATTTTTTTGTTTAAAATAAAACTCAACAGTAATTTATGGCGTCTGTGCTCAAATTCTTACCAATATTATATTAAAGTAAAAATTGAAAATAAAACATGCTTTTCAAATTGTATTCAAGTTAGTTTTTTTTGGTTGTATGAATAACCGAAATTATCATTTATAAATTAAACGGTTACTAAACAGTTCAATTTCTTAGGACAGACAGTTTTTCTGTTTGCGTTACCAGCTTGATGGCAGTGCCAATGTACCCCAGCTAGTTAAATGATTAGTTACAGAAGAGCAATTAACATAAATTGCGTACGCGCTGCGCTTCATTGCCTTCTAAAGGGGTTCTGTGGTCCGGGTTCGCATTTAGGACAGCTGCCCGTCAATCATTCGCACAAATGAACTCTGACATTTCAATGAAAGAGCAGAAGGAGGAGGAGCAGGAGGAGGGAAGGGCATTGCCGCATTTGTACAAAAGTTGCGTTATTTGGCCGAGAGACGCACCTGTCGCAATGACAAACAGTTTAGCGGAGCTGGTAGAGACCTACAGCATGGGCGCGATAAGCATCTCATAACAACAAAAGATTAACACGCCGGAAAAGCACGGCTCGCAGATGGACAAGTTAGATAAGGGACGGGGAAAGAAGACGAGGCAACGAAAATGGCCACACGCACACACACACACACAGAATGGGACTGAGACAAAGAGCAAGCGAGAGAGAGAGTAAGGGAGAGCGGGATCAGGTAAGTGAAACGCACTTGGTAGGTAGAGATGCCGGCGGTTTCGTGTTGATCTTGCCACAAGGATGCAGCCAGCAACCACAAGTCTCCCATATCGAGTTACAACCACACTCAAGACACCCAAGTGTGATTCTTAGAGTATTATTAATCGGTAGCCGCTAACACATCCGAGAGTCAATTGTAAATGAGAAAGAAAAGACCAAAAATAAATACTCACTTTTTATCTGGCTGGCAAGTTGTTGTATTTCGGCCTTGTTGTATTTAACTACTATTTTTTGTTGTATCTTTAACTCGTCTTCTTTGTTTTCACTATGTCTTTATAGACCACTTTTATTGATTTCCTAATGTTTATTTATATTAAAGCCTGAAATTTTAATGGAAATAATAAACTCAATTAACCCGTTGAATGAAGTAATAAAATACACGATCGAGCCATAAATCATTGAATCAATGAGCGAGTCTATAAAAAACTAAAAAAAATAATGCCGCCTATGTTGCGAGTTGTTGATAAGCGGGCCAAAAGGCAAACAAATGATGATTCCACCTCCACTTCCAGTTTCAATCCCACTGCTCATCCGCTTCGAGTTGCCGGCCTGCCGCCCACACGCCGCGCGCGTTTCTAATGCACTTTACGTTATTAATAACAAGTATAATTTGAAAAGCCCGCGGCAATTGTGATTGCATTTATTTGGTTAGCAAACGAGCATTGACAATTGTCATTCGTATGTATGTTGTCTGTGTGGGCGAAATGACGGGCAATTTGTTAACCGTTTTGCACACTAATCACTTGATATTGCTCTGTTTTGGCGCACTTTCTGCTACCTTATAGCGCTCACGTACATATTATTGTTGTTGTTTTATGAACGCGGCAGGAAAACGTATTCTTGTTTTGTGCGCGTTACAAATTTCCGCCGCACAACCGCTTTGCGCGATGTTTTGCTTTCGACTGCCCGCAATAACAAAACAGAGCAAAACAGCAAAGGTATTTAACATGTTCTGTTAATAACAGAGAGAATTATATTATTCGCTTATGGAATTTATACAAAATAATTTCAAATAAATATACTATTTCTTACCAAATTATTTACAAATTCTATGAATAACCATCTAATTATAGAAAAGTTGATCGACTTTTTTTTAGAATTTATACAAACCGCCGTAGCATTTAAATTGTCCGGTTTAAACGATAACAGAGCCAAAAGAGTATAACAGGATCCATAATTTGAGCGCTGTTAAATAATGTGCAAACTTTTTTAAGTTATTAATATTTGAAACGTCAACTTACGAAATTAAAAACGAAGCTCCAGTTTTAATCAACCAATTGTATTCATAGATGTATTGGGACTTTCGCGCCAATATTATCGACACCTTTCTATGTTAAAATTAATATCGCTAGCATCGATATTTTATGAATTCTGTTAACCAAGTACTAACTCTGTTAAACACTGCTCTTTACGATTCCAATCGAATTTATTCAAATTTGAGTTAGTCACATTTAAGTGCAAAGACAATGATAAATGCATAAATAATAAACATAAAACAGCCGATAAGTGACGACAATTAAAATTGTAGCGGCAAAATAGAACACGAGTTTCGAGTGTCGCGGTATTCTGTAAATAGCAATTCCAATATCGATATATTTGCAAACCAAACAATAATCGATTAGCATGAATAGCACTGGCTCCGGATCTGAACATGGCCCGCGCGAAATTAAAATGTGAATTTGTTCCGAATTTTTTTTGTCTCAAGTTTTAGAATTGAGTTCTTGTTTTCCTTGCTCGGCCATTTCCTGTTCAATTGTATTTGTTGCTTAAGTAATATCCAACACATGATTTAAAACAGCATTTCGTAATATGTATTCATTGTAGTTTTGTGATTTATTAAGTTTCAAAAATATATAGATTGAATTTAAAACTATGCATGTGTAATCTATAGAGTTAGTTAAGGTATAAAATGTGAGCAAAGAGAACTTAGCATTTGTATCGAATTGATTTCACTGTCTCTTAATTTGAATGCCTTGTTCTCAGCGCTGATTTTTCTGAATGTATACTATTTATTAATATGTTTGGATAAAAATAAACCTCATGCAAAATATTAAGGCTATAGTATTTTGGGCTTGAGTTTCTAGACAAAACTTGGACAAAATCAAACAAATACACATATGGCATGTGGCAACAGTTTTCTGGCATTATTGTATATAATATATGCTTAAGTACATACATATATACAGCATGTGCCTAAATTAATCGCCATAAGCAACACCAATTAATTGAGACGACAAGTGTTAAATTTTCAAATGTTTGGCTTATGTAAAACGTAAACTGGTAAATAAACTCAAAACAGTTGCTAGATCGCATAAATCGAACATACCACAAGGAGAGACAGAGGAAGATCACAAGGACCGGGGCACTATCCAGCGTTGGGCGCAAGACAACGTTGGATGATGCGGAAATTCCATTGATATGGGCGCAAAGGCCACGAAATATGGTGAGTTAATGTTATCCGAAGGGCAGTGAAATGCGAATTGAGTTCCTAATCCGATGTGAAACGCTGAAATGCTGAAGTAAATCCCGAAGGGATGCGTTTCCAAAATCCTTGCAAATCCTGTCCAAGTGCACACGTTCATCATCCTCCACATCATGATTCACGATTTTTATATTGTTTTATTTTTTTTTACCCACAAAATGATTTTAATCCGAATCGAAAAACACAAACCCAAAAGATGTAACGAAGCACCGAAGATGGGTTCCAAATAGTAAGAGCAAAGAAGATTAGAATCAGAATCATGTCCTCCATGTTTAGAGCTCTCGTGTGCCATGGGGAAACTGCATCCCACGTTGTCCTAGCGTTTTACATTTCATTCATGTAAAGATGAACGAAACTTCCTAAAATCCGAATCCTTTTACGATTCCTAATATCCAAATCCTTGTTTCCTGATAACCTTTTTTTTCCAAATATCCTGCCACCACACTAATTTACTCCAAATCCACATTACACTCCACTTCACCATCATTATCAAAATTATCCTTCCTCCTCCTCCTCATCCTTATCCTTCCTCCTTCTCCAACAATCCTCATTATACTCCAAACATAAACGCGCAAAAATGGGGAAGAGAAGAAAAATAAAATGAAATATTAATAATTTTTGTATAAATTTTCATCATAGAAAGTTGTGTTTTGATTTTTTTGTTTACATATATTTATTCTTAATAAATGTGGGTTTCTCTTGTTGTTGTTCATCTTGCAGGTAAGAGATAAATTCTGATAAATTATGCTTTCTGAATGCAACCAAATGTTAAAATAAGGAATGGCTTAGGAAACTTTCCTTGCATTATTATTATTATCGTTAAAAGTTAATTTGTCAAATGTATATTTGTATTTGTATGCATTAAATAATAATTTAAAAGAATTACTCTGCACTGAGAGTTAAGCAAGTGTTTACTGTTTGTTTTCTAATGTTTTTGTTTTGATTCGCATTGGATTTCTCCAGTCTTGATTAAAAGTTTTCTTGATATTTCAATGATCGAGCGATCTTCGCACAAACAGTAAGTATAAGTAATTTTTATGGGGGCGGGGTGTGTCTTGATAGTAAGCTTGCTTTTCCTAATTTTTCCTGCTCGTAAGAAATATTAAGATTAATGGATAATGATTGTGTAATTTAGTAATTAGAGCGTGAGCGAGACCTGGAATAGGATTGACGACGCACCGGCGAATATGTTGGTGTACCGCGGCGACGAGGTCGCGATGAGAACGACCGGGAACGTGACCTGTAAACGATAATTTCAATTAGCGATATTCTATATTCGATAAATAATCTTTTTATAAATCACTTGAAAGAATTGTAATGCAATAGTGTTGGGTTGCTCATCAGTGAGTGAACAAAAAAGAGTTGCTCCCTGAAGTGAGCAAGTGAACATGTTCTTTCAAAATTGCTCTTTTTTGTTCAGTTGTTCATCCTTGTTCTGCTTTGCTTACTATCGCCCAAATGTTCTTATTCTTCATTTCCTTTTATTTTTAATTTTGTAATTAAAAAAAAAAAAGTGATGAATTCGATTTAAATTGAAATGTAACGTATTAAATTTTTGATTTGTTGAGTAAGGGACTTAGAGCAGTGAGCCACTGAGCTACTGAACCAGTGAGTAACTGAGTAACTGAACAAGTGAGTAACTGAGCAACTGAGCAAGAGAGCAATCTGAACAAGTGAGCAATCTGAACAAGTGAGCAACTGAACAGGTGAGCGATCTGAGTGAGTTGACTCACCTAAAAAAAAAAAGAACAGTGAACATGTTCACCTAAATGAGCAATGTTTACCCAACACCATAATGCAAGTAAATGAATTTCTCTAATTTAATTTACAATTTCTCTAACTTACCTATCGCGATAATCACGACTGCCACCGCCGCCGCCGCCGCCGCCGCCGCCTCCTCCACCGCCACCACCGCGCTCATTATCGCCGCTATCCTCACGCACCCGTATGTAGGCAACCTCGCCCTGAAAACCACAGTGGACAAGTTAAGGCATGACTCCAAAAGCATTAATCACTGTGGTACTGACCTCATGTGAACGGAAACGTGAATCATCCAGCTTCTTAATGGCATACTTCATGTCCTCGTGACGCAGGAACTCCACCACGCCAGAGCCATCCTTGTAGGTGTCGGCAAAGCAAACGTCGCCCGCCTCACGCATGTGATCCTTCAGGTCCTGCCACGATCCGGAGCCGGGCAGGCCCGTTACCATGACGCGGTACTGTGAGCGCTTGGCTGGTGGCCCACGGCCACCCATTCGTCCGCCGCCGCCATCGCGACTGCGATCGTTGCGATTGTTGCCGCGGTAGCTGCCGGGTCCGCCCCCGCGCGGAAACTCGACGCGCAGGCGATAGCCGTCATAGTCGTAGCCATCACGAGCCTTGACTGCATCATCCGCATCGCTGCAGGCCGCCAATAATAAACAGTTTATTATCTTTGCTTGGGGTGCTCTTGTTTACAGTTGAAGTTTTCATTACTCACCGCGCGTCTTCGAATTCGACAAATGCAAATGGCGGACCACGCCGATTCTTCAAATCGACAAATGTGACTTTGCCAAACTTGTGAAACAGATCCTGGATATCCTTGGTGCGAATATCTGGTGGCAGGTTTCCAACATAAATGCGACATTCGTTGCGAGAACCCATCTTTTAATATTTGTAAGCGCTTAAAATCAGAAATTAAAAATAATTTTATAATTTTTTTTTTTCAGAACCTCTGCCGTCACGCAATTACGCACACAAATGAACTACACATATACATAAATGTCTACGGCGTTCCATGATTGCATTTAGCAGTTATCGATAATACAAATATGATAAATTCTACTTGTTTGTGACGAGTTGGCAGCAGTGCTGCCATAAATCGATAACAAAAACAGGCCAGAAAAAGTGACAAAAAAGGTGACAAAAATTTAAAATCGGTGACAAAAAGGTGACAAAATATCGGGACAGATTTTTAAATAAAATTCATTCAAAAGTACATGAATAATTATGTTTTATGTATTAGTATTTTTTAATTATTATTAATTATTTATTATTATTATTTTTTTATTATTATTTTACAATATTTTAATAATTGAATAGCATCGTCAACAGCTTCTTCATCGGCTTCGCTTATTTCGTTTTTTAAAGCTAAGGATGTTCCAATAACTTTCAAGAATTCTTCGGGAACTTTGTACGTGCAGCAGCACGTTTCCGTAGCGGCGAAGTCCAAATCTTAGAAATAAAATTTAAAAATTTTTTTAAGCTTGTCTACTTTGCTATCATGCTTGTTTTGCATAATTTGCAGTATGCCTTACTGGAGTCGTCAGCATCGCGGTCAATCAAATCCTTAAAATCAGGCTTATTTATCCACGACTCGCGGAATTTTTGCTTATATAAATTTTTCGGCATTGTTGAAAATTTTATTTCTGGCTCTCAATGACATAAATTTCAAAGCAATTTGATAAGGTGATAGATTTGGTGATAGGGGCTTTTTCTAAAATTTTGGTGACAAACCTATCGAAAAAGTGATAGATCTATCACTAAAAGGCTGTTATGGCAGCACTGGTTGGCAGCACTATACATATCGGACTTGTGGTATTTTTTTTGGTGTAATTTAGTATCAAATGAGCTCGTGGTATTGCGGCGTCTGCTTTTACAAAACAACTTCTTGCTGCAAAATAAAAATGAAAATGTGCAAAATATCAGACGAAGAAAAGCGAAAAAGTTAACACAACAAGTGTGTGATTATGGACGTGTTCAAAAATGTGCAATAGAGTTTTAGGCGGGAGCTTGTAAAGTTTGTTGTTTGGTTGCAGCTTGCAGACAAACAGCCTTGAACATTTGTGTGTGTGAGTGTGTGTGTGTGTTTGAGTCTTGTGTGTGTATATAAACAAAGTGCGAACGCGGGAATTTGCAACTTATAAACATTTTGTAAGCCAAGTTAACTTGCACCCAGTGCTTGTCCAAAATGTCCAATGTGCGCTGCATCAACTTTTTGGACCTGTGTCGCATCTGCACGACCAGCAGTGAGCAAAAGATTTACATCTATTCACCCGATGGCCGCGCCAAAAATCTCAGCCAGAAAATTGCCGAGTGTCTTCCAGTGCAAGTGAGTATTTACTGTCAATTCCAAAGCGAGTCACTTACTTACCTCGTTACCCCCACAGATTGACGAGAAGGACCGCCTGCCCAAGGTCGTCTGTGCCCAGTGCGCCCACCAAGTGGAGCAAATGTACGAGATGCGAAACATCTCGAAAAACTCGCAGACAATACTCAGCAATTGGCTAAACCATCGTACCCTGCAGACCGATGACAAGGTGTTCATCAAGGATGCCATCAATGATGCTGGCAAGAGTCTCAACGTGGTGGGTCCTGCCCAGCCCAGCAACAGCAGCCAGCCCAACGATCTGCTGAGCAGCATCATCCAGGCAGTGGGCATGCAGGTGCAGCAACAGCCGCTCCAGCAACAGCAGCAATACACAATTACGGTTGACAGCCACGTGCAGTCCCAGCCCCCGCCCCAACCCCATCCCCATCCCCCTTCCCAGTCGGATATCAAGAGTGAGAAACAAAAGTAAGTGTTGCCTTCGAGTTGTTAAGTTTATAAAATGTTATATTCAACTGTGTTTCACTGCTTAGCACCCTGGAGGAGTTTATACGTCTCAAGCCGGACATAAAAATCACGCCGCTGGGGAAGAGGGACAGCGTTCAGAGCTCAACGGGTGTCCACATCAAACAGCAGCAGCACCAGCAGCAATCACACCAACAACAACAGCAGCACCAGCCGCAACAACAACAACAAACGTTAACCGCCGTGTCCGCTCCCGCTGCACAGATACAATTGCAGCCGCAACAGCTAAATGAGCTCAATGTCTTGCTGCAGCAACAGGCGCTCCTGCAGCAGCTGCAACAGCTGCAGGCACAGACGCAGACGCAGTTCACTAGCTGTGCCGACGACGGATCCGCTGACAAGAAACCAAAACTGAACTTTGTGCTGTCGTCACCTGCCGCCGCTCCGCAATTCGCTGGAAGCTTGCAACAGTTTGGCGGCATCGGTGGAGCACAGCCACAAATTCAATTGCAACTGCTGCCAAGTGGTGGTGGCTCTGCCAACAATGCAGCCGCTGCCCAACAGACACAGCAGTTCAATGCTGCTGCTTTGCTGTCCAGTCTGACGGGCACTCAGGTTGTCGGCGGCAATGGAGCTGCCAATATGCTCTCGCCCAACAAATGCTTCTTGCCAATTACGATTCGGGACGAGAACTCTGACCAGCAGATTGTGGCGCACATAGACACCAAGAATCTCGTGCTGCCCACTACATACCAAGTGCAAATGAAGGTGAGTCTCATCTATATAATTTATTTACGATGCATTAATGATGAACTATTTATTTATGATGTGTCAATCGTTCAACGTAGCTCGCAATACTCTGAGAAATTGAGGAATTTAAGAAATTCAAGAAATTGTTTCCTTTTATAATATACAAACTTAATTTTAAACTATCTAAATGATCTCATGTTTTATAAGATCTCTGTAATTATATTTTTTAAACAATTGCCTTCTTTTCTCACCATTTCCAGCTGCAGCCACAATTAGCCACGGCGGATGGTCAGCCCATTATGCAATTAACTCCGACATCCATTCCAGCCACTTTGCAGTTGACGCCACAAACTCTCGGCAATGCGACATCATTTCAATCCGCAACGACAACACAACAAAATCAGTTTCTTGTGCCGCAGCCACAACAACAACAACATCAGCAGCAGCAACCACAACAGCAGCAGCAACATCAACCACAACAGCAGCAGCAACAACAAACACAACAGCAGCAACATCAACACCAACAGCACCAACAACAGCACCAACAACAACTGCCGCCAACTACAGCGCAAGTTACTTCGCAACAAATCATTAGATCTCCGCGCACAAATCCGATCAATCCGCAATTGATCATCAGGAATGTTAGCTCCGAGCCGAGCACACCAACGAGCAGCGGCGTAGATGCATCGCACAAGTTCAAGACGCCTTCGCCGCGGCAGCAACCACAGCAACAGGTTAAATATAAGACCACACCGCCAAGTGTTGCTCCGATTGGCGGGGTTGCAGCTGCTGCTGCTGCCAATAACAATGGCAACGCGGAGTTCAGCAAGCGAGTGACGATGGTAAAGCAGCAGCCAACGACTGCGCCAAGCAATGTGGCTGCACTGCAGCGGCTCTCGTCCAATACAACCATCACCAAGCTGACCAAGCCACAGCAGTCGGGGACGAGCAATAAATTGCCCGTGTTGAATAAACAGAATATCACCATCAGTCGCATCTCAACGCAAGCGCCGCCCAAGCCGGAGCCGAAGCCAGCACCAGTTCCTGCCGCAGCTCCAGTTCCAGCACCAATTCCATCAGCACCTAAGCCACAGCAGCCACCACCGCCAGCGCTGGCAATGCAACAGCTGCCGCAGCCAGTGACAACCAATATGGTCACAAGTATTGCAAACCAAAGAAAAATCAATCGCAAGCCGCCAGAACAACAACCGAATCAGAGATCAAAGATCGCACGTCCACAGCAACAGATTCTGCCTGTGCCCGCGCAGCAAGCGACGACACCGCCTCAACAGCAGCGGCAGCAGCAGCAGCAACAACAACAGGAGGCCAACACGTTGGCCAGTGAGACACCCGCAGCGACACCAGCCAATGGACTTACCTGTCCCACCTGCCGACGCGAGTTCAAAAAGAAGGAGCATCTCACACAACATGTGAAGTTGCACGCGGGTCTCCGTCCCTTTAAATGCACGGAAGATGGCTGTGATAAGGCTTTCAGTCGCAAGGAGCACTTGTCACGTCATCTCATCTCTCATTCCGGCCAGAAAATGTTCACCTGCGAGGAGTGCAAAAAGCCCTTCTCGCGCAAGGATAATCTCAACAAGCATAAACGGTAAGAAGAAACTACTTATACTTTAATCTATACATATAAAACTCTTTGTCCTGACTCACTGACTGACTGAGAATCAACGTGTAGGCCAAACGGTAAAAGATAGAAAGCTGAAATTTTCACACAACATAAATGAGATAATTGAACTTCCTCTTACATTCTGGCCGAATTTGGTCCAATTTGGATCACTATATCATATAGCTGCCATAGGAACAATCGGATGCAAAGTAACCTTAAGTATAAGAAAACTTTTTTGTTTCTTAAGATATCTCAACCAAACTCACAGATTGTATGTTTGGGACTGTCTCTTACACTCTGTCCAAATTTGGTCAAAGTCGGATTACTATATCATATAGCTGTCATAGGAACAATCGGATGCAAAATAACCTCTAGTATGAAAAGCTTTTTTGTTTCTTAAGATTTCTCAACCAAACCCACAGATTATATGCTTCGGAATGTTTCTTAGATCCTGACCAAATTAGGTCAAAATCGGATTACTATATCATATAGCTGCCATAGGAACAATCGGATGCAAAATGACCCTATAACTTAATGTAAAATGTTGAAGATTGTTTAATATGTTTTATTAAAGTTTTTCTTATGTTAGTCAAGATAATTTTAAGAAGTGTTTGTCATTTCCACATCACCAAAGCGGTAGACGATTTGATACTTTGTCTTCGATTCCTGTCCTGTCCTACTTATTGTCCTAGTTTAATTTGTATTACTAATTGTTGCATTACTTCCATTTCCAGCACACACACAGCACAGCCCGGCGAGACTCGACTGCACAGCTGTGAAATTTGCAACAAAAACTTTGCATCGAAGCTGCATTATGAGAAGCATCGAGAGATGCACAAGAAATCGCGTATGGATAATGCAGCACCAACCACACAGCCAGCAGGAGGAGGTCATCCAGTTGCCAAGGCACAAGTAATTTAAAACCAAATGTGTTGTTTAACTAGATCGACTCATATTTATTTTTTACTCTCATTTTTAGGAAATGTATGAAGTGAAGTCCGCAACAACGGCAACTCCTCAAACGCAAACTCAAACGCAACCTGCGCAGTCACAAATGCAAATCCAACAACAGCAGCCTCAAATAATGCACGTGGATCTGGATGGGAGCACTATAACCATCACTCAGGCATCTGATTCCAATATGCAAACATCTCTGGCTAACTTTGTTCAATTGGGTTTTTCGCAATTCCAGAACTCCAGCGGTCCAGGAAACCAAATAGTTTGTAAACTTGAAAAGTAGACACAAAAATTTTGGTTGAACTTGAAGCTCGAATCCTTTTCTAGTCTTTGGTTTAGTTTCATTTTGATTCTCGTCCTTGCCAGTTTCGTTACAAACTCTCGTTTATTTAATGTGTCTCAAAGACAGTTTAACTTGATTTCTTATTTATTTTTTATGAGCATTTTAAATTATTAGTTGTTTCAATGTACATATAGTATTCGTGCTTCTCGTAGTTGCAATATATACTTTCTTATATATACATTCAATATATTTTAGACATTTTCAATTTTGTATTGAAAAGCAATCGTTTTAAATTCGTCTAATTATCAATTATATTAAATTCAAAATGTATTAAATGTCTCGCCAATATAGCACGTATATATAAATACTATATACTAAGCATGTACACTGATTTAAGATTTGTATTTTATTAGCATACTTTATTGTAAATATTTATAGAGAATAACAATAGTTGTAAAAGCATTTGTATTTAAAAAATAAGGCCCACACCTGTTGGGATAGAAATGAGGAATTAAACCAAAACTAAATTTAAAAAATAAATGCAAATGCGATGGTGTAATTTATGGAATAGTACATTTATTTTGTTTAGCGCGCTCAGTTTGCTACGATATTCAACAGATGGCAGGCAGGCCCCAATGTTTATCCAAAGTTTGGCGAGGCAACTATAAAGTGATCGAGAAGAAATTCAGTTTATTGCAATCCTTAAATTATTTGCTTTTCCAAGAATTATTTCGGATGCATTAATTTTTACTCTTAGTTTAGCAGAGATGCAATTCAAGCACGTTTCCTGGGAAAACGTATGCAAAACAATCTGAAAATTTTAAAATTCGAATGAAACAAATTTAAGAGCAATTTGGCAATATAAATAACATTTAATGGAATTCGTATTGGATTGTAACAAAAGCCGATGAATGCAATTGCTTTATGCGTTTACTTAATACTTCGAATGGGGTGTGGGATGTGAACATGTGGAATTTTAATGCTAATTTTAAACTAATTCAGCAGCGTGAAACAAGAATTAAAATTTCTTTGGCTCAACTTAACATACGAAAAGAACATACATACATATTTGCTTAATACTATTAGTAATTAATTAATTAAGTACTACTGCAAGGCACTGGAAACGGCTTAAAGATGCACATGCTCATCCGGAAAGTATCCGTTGACGAGTGCAAAAAAGCGTAGCATAAGTTGAGGGCGATTTACATATATTTAAAATATATAGCTGCAAACTGAATGATAGTAAATTGGAGTTTTATTGACCTTTATGAATGCAAATACGAGTAACTACGTGCGGATACATTGTTAGATGAAGAGCAGAACAATTACAAAAAAAACAGGGAATTAAAAATAACGAATCGAAAAGAAGCCAAACCAAACCAAGCCAAAACAGAACATGACAAACCCAACCAACCAAAAACCAAGCAAACTACGTCAGTTAAGAAAAAATTGGAAGACCAGAAACAAGTTAAAAACTGTGTAAGGCTAACCTTAAAACTTATTTCAGCTTCAATCAATCGTAATTCAAGGAGAATTGATTAATTTTCTTGACATCACCCCAGACTTGAATCGACTGAATTTCAGAGAGGGAAAACAGGGTCTCGTATTTGGTAACAAAGTTACGACCCTGTCCACGTACTTGGTATACGTCAATGGTTGAGTTTTCATAGTCTAATTGAAATGAAAGCGAAAACGCCGTTTCTGTGGACGAATAGTTAAGTGCGGCATCAATGCCGTTTGTAATACTGGTCATATTCGAATGATCTATTTCGCTTTTACCATCAAATATATTCAAATATTTCTCCTGATGCGATGCGCTCCACTCGCCGTCGCTCTTGTAATTCTCGACGATCGTTTGCAGGGGAACCATGACTTTGAAATGATATGTTATGTTGTCCGTGCAGCTGGGACTGTTTACAAAATTAATGGAGAATCTGTAATAAAATGAATAAGCAATTAATTAAATAGCAATAAACACTAATAAAATGTTTATTCGAGTGTTTTATGTGTGCAGTGATTAGAAGCAGGTGTGAAATATCTTTCAAAACTGCTGAGTCACTGAGAAACGTGGGTGTGAAAAGCGTGCAAGCTATTCGGAGCCTATAACTTACTCCATACGTACATATTTACATATATTGTTTCCAACCGGTATTTATAATTTTCGAACGTGATTCATATTGTACAAACATTTGTGCTAATTGGTATTCAACGTTAGGAGTTTATCAATTGTTTCCGAAATAACTAAATTTAGCAATTTTTTTAAAATACGTGATCTACGAGGGGGATATCCCACAATTTTATTAAGTTTGCACTTTAAACCGTTGAACTATTGTTTAATTAAGAAAATGTACAAAAAAAGGGGGTACTTAATTCTTGGTAAAAATAATGACTGCAATTGCATTGAAGATCCTCAAACTTGAAGTGCTGATAAGAACTGAAATTCTGTGTTTTCCGAGTGAGTCGGATGTACCCTTATTAACTATACCTACTGATTTAGCTTTAAAAATGTCTATTTCTTAACAATAAAAGTTATGTGTTAGATTGTTATCTAAGGCAAGTTTAAGTATATAGCTTGTTTGCAAATGTTAGTCATATATCTGAAGACCTTATCAATCCAACTGCAGTTATATTCAGCAATTGAGCCTGTTATCATCTGGACAAGATAACGATATCGACGCGCAGGTCTTGTAAATAAATAAATTAAACGTAAAGTCTTACAGCTCAAAGCCGGATCCAAATAACAGAAAATAGACGAAGAAACTGAAATATAATTGTGATTTATTGACATCATTTGCTCAGTGACCATCGAGCTGAAGAATGGGCGAGATTAATTCTTGCTTATTCATTTACGACCTGTTGATTTACCATCTGCTCTGTTCGCATTCTTTTCGCATATTTCTTTATTTCTGTTTTGAACAATAACATGATTGTTGTTGTTGTTGTTGTCTCTCAGCGTCGCACTTGTCGGCAATTTGGCGGCATCTTCAACGCGTGTCTGTTGCTTTAATTTCGTGTTGATGATGTCATTGATGAAAGCAACTGATTTGATATACATAGAAATGCCAAAAGTGATTTTAAGTGTCTGAGTTTTAGTTGATAGCGAAATCTTAATTGAATCCCAAATAAAACTGACTGATAAGCTCTATTAAATTTTTAAATGCTTCCCGAAGTGATAAGACAAATGTATAGTTGTATATTCCTGTACGTTGTGTTTTTCCGCCTGACATTTTCAAGGCGCACCCATCTGTTTATCATAAATCATCAATTTAAATATTTCTGCTTTCCGTTTAATTTCCTAACAGCTACTAAAAATTGTTGCACGCGAATTTTAAATAGCTAAATATTTCCAAGAACTATTTAAGTTAAGGTCACATCATTGATTTTCTTGAATGGTTTTTACGTGTTGTTTTTCTAATGTTCTAATGTGGGTTAACTTACTGCTGGGGCTCCTGAAGTAAGCTTCCTTGTATCACAAGTTTCGTCATCCTGTCGGAGTCGTCGGGGTTAGTTGGTAGCACCATCAGGAATTTCACATCAGACATTTTATGTTTTGTGTTTAAAAATAGGCTGGCGGAGACGTTTCAACAGTTAAGCCGACACAAATTGAAATTACACAAATTTCTTGCAGTAAATTGCAAATTTCATTGAACAAATTTATAAACAATTTCTTTTTGCTTTGGTTGGTTTCTCGTTCTTGTTCTGTTTGGGTTGCCCACGGTTACAATCTCAGAGCTGCAAATGCCTTGAGAGAGAGAGAGGTCTTTACAGTTTGCTTGCGCGAATAATACTGTTCAACTGTAATCAAGAATCCGGCGCTCTTACCGCAATTTCATGTCAAAGATCGCACAACGACGTCACGGCAACGAAGTGCATATTTGAGAATTGTCTAACGTACATACATACATATATTGAAAGTAAGTATAGCCTAATTAAGGCGCCGAGACATAACCGCGCGCGTTGCTTCCGACAGTCCGAGTGACTCAATACTGAGCGAGAATTTTTTCGGCTGTTTCCAATGCGGGGAGAACATCGAAATAACAGCGCACAGTGGGAAAAACCTGTAGGTTATCAGCTTTTAATTCAATGAAAGGTAAACCCAAATAGTAATAACAAATGTCGCAGGGATCAGTATTATTTGCTTAGCTTTCGGGTAAGCTGTTTAAACATTATTTAGCAAAGTAAGTTGTTTATTCTGAATTGATAACCGAATATGAAACTCGAACACCTATTTCTCGTTTACCAAAAATCGTCTTAAATTAACTTCTGTTTCACCAATTAAAAATTTACCAAAATGTGATATTTGTATTATCTTTTGGGTTCCAGACTAGGTCGTTAACCGAGGCAAAGATATGAATTAAGGGGGTCTTTTCATTGAGCAACTTTTTTATTTCGACTTTTTTTTTTTGCATTTATTTATAGCTTGGGTAGTTGTGAGTATGCCCCTAAAAGGATTTTTTGAAATTCGAAATACTTAAGGAGATATGGCCATTTTTATCCAGCAATGTTAATGTTAATGCAAGTGAAGTCAAAACTTTAGACGCGTTTTTCTCGAAACCACGTTTTTCGAACTGGCGGCAGAGATATCCCCAGTTCAACTGATTTCATGATTTTCACCGATTTTCATGAAACAAAGTGGAATCGACGCAGAATTGTCACCATTCTCGGGTGATAGTAGACAATAATTTTAAAAAATTTTTTACTATTTTTTTTACACTAAACTACAAACAAAAAAAAGCTCGAAATTGAATTTTTGTTTTTGAATGGCCGCCATTTTGTCAAAAAAAATCACAAAATTATTCTCTTCTATCACCCGAGAATCACATCTATACTGATTATAACCCCGTTTTTTTTTTCATTTCCGACGCTCCGGAGACCCGGAATAGTTGCCGCCGTGACGACACCTTTTTTTTCAACCTCCAACTTTGAAGTCTCATTACTTTTTGAACAGCCCTCGTATCGAGGCAAAAAAAATTTTTTGTTTACTTTGAACCTTTTGTAAAACAATAAATAAAAAAAGATTTCAATTATTCTTTGCGTTTTCAAATAAGAATTTTTTTAAAAAGGGTCCAAAAAACGGGTTTTTAATGAGAGACCCCTTAAATAAGTAATATTTTTTTCTGTTATTTTGTAGTATACTTTTAGGCAGCTCGTGGGAAATTTAATTTTAACACATTACTATTCACGTTGAAAAATAAATAAAATATGAACGAAATTGGCAGAGAAGGCGCTTAAACACTTAAATTTTTAAATGCGACTGTTACTACGTAGGCTGCTATATATATTTCTGGCCTAGGCAACAATAAGTGTTGCCAGGTGCAATCTGATATTTCCATTGGAAAGGTTGACATTTTTTAGCATAACATCACTCAGAACGTGTTGTCATTTAATCGTGAATTGTTAAACTTACAGAGCTTTGAACAATTCAATTCCGTTAAAAAAATGGAATTGACACGTGAGCATTTTCGTGCGATCATTTTTCACAACTTTCGACGTGGATTATCCAGACAAGAGTGCATCGATGAACTTAAGTCTTTGTATGGCGATCAAGCACCATCCTATAGCACCGTGAAAAACTGGTATCACGAATTTAATCGTGGTCGCAGTTCGCTCAACGACGAATTCCGTGAAGGTCGTCCAAAAACGTCCGTTGTGCCAGAGAACATTGATGCCGTGCGTGAACTAATAATGCAAGATCGTCATGTGACATACCGGGAGATAGAGGCATCCTTGGGCATTTCTCCCACCAGCATACATTCGATATTACATAAACACCTGACCGTAAAAAAGGTTTGTTGTCGTTGGATCCCGCACAATTTGACAATCGCTCAAAAAAAGGCTTGTGTCGATTGGTGCAAAGAAATGTTGAAAAAATACGATCGCGGTACTTCAAAAGATGTTCATAAGATCGTCACAGGTGACGAATCTTGGATCTATGCGTATGAGCCCGAAACAAAACAACAATCGACCGTGTGGGTCCTCGAAGACGAGCCAAATCCAACGAAAGTTGTTCGTGGAAGAAGCACTTCGAAGCAAATGGTCGCCTGTTTCTTCGGCAAAACTGGTCATGTGGCGACTGTTCCGCTTGAGCAACGAAGGACGGTCAATTCTGAGTGGTACACCACAATTTGTTTGCCTGAAGTCTTCGGAGAAATTCGAAAAACAAACAAGAGAAGACTAATCATTCTTCACCATGACAACGCGAGCTCTCACACATCGGCTCAAACCAGCGCCTTTTTGACCGGCCAAAACGTCGAATTGATGGGTCATCCGCCTTACAGCCCTGACTTGGCACCCAATTACTTCTTTTAATTCCCGCACATCAAGAAAAAAATGCGTGGTCAACGATTTTCGTGCCCAGAAGATGCTGTTGAAGCGTTCAAAAACCATGTTTTGGAGGTGTCTCAATCGGAGTGGAAAAAGTGCTTCGACAATTGGTTTGAGCGCATGCAAAAGTGTATAAATCAGGCTGGAGAATACTTTGAAAAACAATAAAACAATTTTTGATGATAAATATTCGCATTTTCATTATTAGGCCAGAAATATATATAGCAGCCCTCGTATTACCAATTAATACTTTAGTACTAATCTATTAACTTTGTCAAAATCCCATATAGGTTTATGGGGGTTAAGAAATGATGTGTATTATCATAATTGTAAGTGTATCCGAGCGCCGAAGCGCGATGATAATGCGTGTGTTATTGAGCCCATTGTTGATACATGTCTTTTTTGGATTCCGCATGCTGCCTTATATTAACTTTTTCTAATATTGTAGATTTGCTAGTGGTGCCTTCCAGCCAAACACCATCAATTAGAAAACGAATTCACGATCATATGAATAAAGATTACGGTACAATCAGTAAAAAAGAAAAAGATTCCATAATTTTATGTCCTGAAATTTTTTAAAATTATAATATATTTAGTTGTTGTATGCTAAATTTGCATACATTGTATTATAAGCTATTCCATTTTCAAATATGCTAGATCTAGCCTGAAATAAGCTAATCTGGCAGCACTGGTTTAATGTGTGAAATATGGTATTATTCGGTTTTCGCAGCTTGGTCACACTGTCTAAAACACAAGTAGTGTTGGGTAAACACTGCTCATTTAGGTGAACATGCTCACTTGTTCTCTTTTTTTTTTAGAAGAGTCAATTCTCTCAGATTACTCACTTGCTCAGTTGCTCAGCTGTTCAGTTGCTCACTCATATTGCTCAGTAGCTCAGTTATTCACTAAGCCTTTAACCCAACTATTCAAAAGTATCATACGTTACGTTTCAATTTATATCTGATGGTCAAGAGTAACAGCTCAAAACAAATTTACAATACTTGCATTTAGTTTGCTGGCTTCCGACATCTATAAAATGGCTCCATAATTCGCTACACTTTCTGATTCGCAACATTCTGAATTTTTAAAATGTGTATTGAGCTTTGGCGATAATCCAAGATTCGTGTATTTTCAAAGAAAGAATTTACACAAAAAAACCCAAGAGAACAACAGAGCAATAATGAGCAAAACAGAGCAATTGAACAAGACTGAGCAAAAAAGAGCAAGTGAGCAATAAAGAGCAATTTGGAAGGAACATGTTCACTAGCTCACTTCAGGGAGCAACTCTTTTTTGTTCACTCACTCATGAGCAACCCAACACTAAACACAAGTGTAGCTAACAAGTTGGCTGACAAGCTAACGTAGGCACTAAATAAAAAATTAATTATTGAATTAAATAATATAGAAAACTTGCAAAAATGAACACGTCATACATAGTACTCCTGGCCTGTATTATAGTCGGAGTCGCACAGTCGGCGCTGGCGCTCAAAGAGGACGACTGCGAAGGTAAGTAAAATGGGTGTTGAAGTGTGCCGCTTGATGGCCACGTAAGTATAAAATGTTCTACATGAAATTTACACCGAATGTAATTATAGTATGTGTGAAGACTGTGAGGCGTTTTGGCGACTCACTGGACGATGCGACAAAGAAGGATTACAAACTGATTGAAACGGCATTTAAGAAATTCTGCAAGACACAGAAAAACAAGGAGCACAGATTTGTAAGTAGTCCAAGGCCATTTTGCCGGCAAACAGACGGCGTTGCAGCAAATCAATGACAAACACGTATGTGTTTTCTTTTCCATGTAGTGCTATTACCTCGGCGGTCTGGAGGAGTCTGCAACAGGCATATTAAATGAGTTGAGCAAGCCCATGAGTTGGTCAATGCCAGCGGAGAAAGTGTGTGAGAAACTGAAGAAGAAGGATGCTCAAATTTGTGATTTGCGATATGGTATGTCCTTGTACAATTAATAATTGAATATATATTTATTTGATTCTAACTATACGACAATCGTTTTTCACTTTGTAGAGAAACAAATCGATTTGAACAATGTGGATCTGAAAAAACTAAAGGTTCGTGATCTGAAAAAGATACTTAATGACTGGGATGAGAGCTGTGACGGCTGCCTGGAGAAATCAGACTTTATAAAGCGCATCGAGGAGCTCAAGCCCAAATATTCTCGCAACGAACTGTAAACAGATTAACTTGTAAATAAGTAGATATTTGCGAGATATATGTACACACACATACACCCACTCACAAAACGAAAACGCCCACATACATATATTATAGTTAATTTACAAATTTGATAGACTTTGAGAGAAATAAATATCTATTTTGAAATAAATAATGTGAGAGAACACACACAATAAACCCACAATGACCTCGTACACTTTAGGTATTTGAATTTTGTTTTATTTTTTACGTGTTAGATATATTATTGTTATTATGCATACAAAAATTACATACAAATTACAACAAACTTCTTGTTTTGGACAGTGATAAATATTTAAATGTTAAAGTAATTCGATTGTATTTAATAAGGTCCCCATAAATTTCCTATGCGTAAATGTACTTAAATGTATGCACTTCAATATGGTAATCTGGCGACGCATTATTAAATAATTATATTAAAATTATTAGTTAAACATATGAGCTAATTACGAACATAGCATTTTTAGTAATATCAACTAACATATAAGATGTGCGTGGTGTGTAAGCAGTGATGTGATGATGTGCTTGGATCACTGGGATCAACATCTAATCAACGGCGATATGGCTGCTTGTTGTAGCGTCCGCGTTCGCTCTCCTCCGCCAGATTTGCATACTCGCTGTAGACAACGCACCAACAGTATGTGAGGACAGCTGCAACAAGATGAACAAACATATTTTTATTATTGATAAAAGCTTCTACTTGTAGCTTGTTTTAAAAAATAATTACTTTTCTTTTTGACAATTTGTTCTACACAGTACTTATCTCTTTATTAGCGTGGGTTTTTTTCTAAATACTTTTTTTAATCAAAAAGACTCCTTTTGTAACTTAATTTTTTAAGTGGTTTTTTAGATTGCTCACTTGTTTTAATTTTTGTATTTTTTAACAAATGTTAAAGTTCTGAAAAGGCGTTCCATAAACTTCAATATTATCAGTCTAACATTTTAAAATTGTATATGATGTTATTTAATTATTAATTTAAATCTTATTTCTTAATTGTATTCTGAACTGTTAGTAATTTTGTTTCTATTGATTTTCGTTGAAACTCGTTGCTATTTTGGAATTTTTGAGAACCTAATTTTCGAATTTTTTCTTACATTTTAACCCTTGTCATATAAGAAAATAAAAAACATTTTATAAAAAATAGTTGCTTGAATTTACTTATTTTTCCAATTTTTTTTTAATTTGTGTTTTGTATAACAAGCCAAATGGAGAAGAGCTCTGAATTTTTTATTTTTAAATAAAGACTAGAAAAAAGTGACTTGAAATTATTTTTTTTTTTTATAATATGTAAATGAAATAATGAAAAAATAAAATTGTTTGTGCACTTTTATGAATAGGATTCTTTTGATTGATATTTCAAGTATGACGTCATCGATTAGACGATCGTAAAATAACGCAGACCGTCCAGGGTAAATTTTAGTAGTGGTGTTTCAATTAAATTTTTGCTATGGCTATTTTTTCAAAAACTGTAAAGTTGTTGACGTGAGTAGTAAAAGGTAGAAATATTAATATTTTTTCTAATGTTACTAGTCCGATATTGCTGCGAATTTTTTTTTTGCGAATTAATATTACCACTCATACTGTACGTGGTTTTCTTTAGCGAGTGTCCACTGTGCGCATGGCCATTTATTATTTTTGCCATTCGGCAGCGAAGCTAATTGTGGGGCAAGCACTTCGCGCCTCATTTGTCCGCTGTCGAATGGACTGCCCCCGAGTGCCGTGCCGTGCCGTTTTTTCTCTTTCGGCATGCAGGTAATTACTGATCATAATCGACGCATGATAAATGCGTCGATAAAGTATAAACGCCATCCGGTGCTAAAAGCCGCACAAGGAGAAGCCGCAATTACCCGGCGCCCATGTGCAACACTTACCGGAACAGATCAGACCGAAGATCAGCCAGAGAACGCCCGTCAGCACGAAGCCATCGATGAAGAAGACGACGGCAGTGTAGATTACAGAAATCAGCAGGCCAATGGCAATCATAATTCCGAGTACCACCCAAGGTACCATTAGATAATGATTGCGCTGTAACAAAATATATATTTGAGCTTGAAATTTATATCCGACTATATAAGTTTTTACATACGCACCTTAAGGACGCCAGCGATCATCAGCAAAGATATTAGAATAGTCATGCATAGATTTATCACAAGTATAATTTTTACTATATTATTTGGTACAAAGTCAAAGAGAATTGTCTGGAAATGCACTCGTGTTGTGAATATCACAACTATTGTGATTATGGATAGCACAATGGCCAAAATTCCGGATATAACGGATCCTATACGTGTCGTCTGGCACAGACAACAGGAGTTGACGAGGGGTTTCGGCATTCTGGATGGCATTTACAACAGACTGCTTCCAAACTGAAAAGAAATTAAATATACATATAAAATACTATTAAATAAAATTAAAAATGTTTACATTTGATAATTCTAATTGCTTACAGAAGCTTGTTAAACTGTGGTTTAAAAAAAGGTTATTATACTCAAAACTTAAAAAATAAGTAAATGGGTATATTGTATTCGTTATAAAGTACGATTATGTAACAGGAAGAAGGAAGCATTTCCAACACTATAAAGTACATATATATTATATATTATATATCAGTATCAACAGTCGAGTCGATTTGGCCGTGTACGTCCGTGTGAACGCCTAGCAATCAAATTTGGCACACAGATTTCTATAAGCCCCACGCAGCTCAAGTCTGTTTTAAATATTTGTCATTTCACTTTCCGCCTTTGAAAATCGTAAGAAGCCACTAGACGCACGGCTTATAAGATATTACATTTTTTTTGGCAATTAATGTTAACTATTATTATTAGCTAACATCCCACTTAGTCGCAACAAGATCGGCCAAACAAAACAGAAGTATTGGCTTTTTTTTTCCAATAACAAAATTTCTTTTATTTGGTTTTGGTAAGTGTGGAATCCGTTCATACAAAATAGTAACATAACTATAGGCTCTCCAGCTTTTTATTTTTGGTCAAGTTGTCACTCCTATTTCTCTTATCTCTCTCTTATCTTTGATAACAGAGTTCGCTTAATTTTTTGTCAGAGCCGTAAAACTAATGAGGTAGTGTTGCAATTTTTGGATGCATTATAAATTTTTATTCTTGGGTAAGACTATCTAATCTGTAATGCGAAATAATAAGAAAGTATACCATGACGATTACCTGGTGTTTCTTGATTCACATTGATATAAATGATCTGAATAGTCTACACTTCTACTGTCAGCTTAATCAGTGTTTAATAAACTCCCTATAAAGTCATAGGTTTGAGAACTTTAATCAATACTCGTCTGATCGTTCCAATAATAGCCATGTAATATTTTATTTATTTATTAATTTTTGTCAAGCTATAAGCAGCCGACACAACGATATAAGTTTAAGTTAAGCATTAATATTAAAAATTTTAAATAAAAAAAATTAAAGAAAAAAATTCTATAGTTGCCAGATTTCAGTCAAATTACGACATGGTAGTTGGGTCAATGCCGAATATACAAACTGTAAAAATGTATTCAATATCTAAAAAAATAAAATACTAAAAGTTGATTTTCAAACAACGCTTTACCAAGTTTAATCAAGAAATCTTAGAAACTGCGAGAGTGGATAGAATAACAATAATGACTGTTGAGTCTATTAAGACATTGCTCCTCTCTCTCTCTCTGTACAGTCATCTTCAAAGTTGCCCCGGAATGACTGAGCACGGAAGTATCTATGGCGAGTTCGTTGTGCACACACCTTTGATACGAGAAAGAGAAACATGCCAAGAAATAAGATTGTTGTGACGTCAAGCAGCTCTTCAACATTTGCCAGCTAACCAATGGCCAGTTTTAATTCAATTGTTTATAAAACAAATTTCATTTAAAATTAGAAACGCCGCAATAACAAAGAGTTCAAAATATTCAAATGTTGTTTCACCACAAACACACTATGTCATAGTATACGTTTTAAATTTAAATATAGCTATGAAATAACTCAACGAATAATCGCTGAGAAGCGCTTAAGATACTTGTACTTTGGATAAAACTCGATGCGAATTGTTTACTAAATCAATTTGGTTGGCAGCAGCTTAAAGAGAGCTGATATCACCCAGCCAAGAGTATGGGGTAAATGTAAGTTATGCCTCATCGAATGCAGCCTACGGGCATTGTCATTAAATTAATCAAACGCTTAACATGCAGCGCCGACAACGGCAGCTCCAATTTGATGTTGGCACATGCAAATTCAACCCGTTTTGTATTTGTATCTATCGGATGCATACTACAACTCGAATGTGCTGTCTAACAAGTTTTATGCCTGCGGCCATATGACGCTGATGAGATAATCACACGCCAAAATCTCTTGTCGTACATGGAAACACTTTACAACAGTTTTCAATCGAAATTTGTTTACCTCAATTGGCAGTTGGCAGAGCAGCAGTTAAAGATACATGTATCTTTTGTCGGGTCGTTGTATCGTAAAAATCGTAAAAAAATGTAGAATTTCCGCTGTTGTTTCAACTTTATTCACGCTTCACACAATTCAAAATTGTGCAAATAAATGAAGAACAAATAGAAAATTGTATAAACAACAAATACAAAAGAAGAGTCAAAGTCAGCAGACCTGTAGATACACTAGACTAATGACAAAAGATTGCATATTAATTTAAAAATAATTATCTGTTAATTATATTGTAAAGTTAAAATCTAATGAATGAACAAATGCTGAGATACTTCTGTAAGATACACTACAGAAGTCGCATGCGATAAACGTTGGCAAAGTAAACAGCGAAAAAGTTGTGAGAAAATTTTAAAAGAGAGAAATAGAATGGCAACAAACACGCTAAACAAATTACGCAATTAAAAAGGGGAAGGGAAGAGAAGGAAGATGGGAGAGGAGAGTAAACTTTTAATGGGCAGATCTCAAGCACGTTGTGCTATAGTTGGACATAGATATAGTAAGGTCGCTGAGCTTTGTTTGTTTGAATTAACCAGACATATGGCGCGTTAGTGACGCGTTTTCGCCGCGATTCGTACGCGTCTTTCAGCCCATCCATTTGGTTGTGTAAATAGTGAATAAATTTTAAAATGTTGTGAACTAAATGCGCAGTTGCCACAGAATAGCTACGGCTTCCATCTCCAGTTACAAAACACATAAGTTACCGCTGTTTATTGTCATAAGATACAAGTAATATGTGGCAAGAGATTGGTTGGAGTCTGCGCTAGATACGAGATACTAGATACTCGTACTTGAGTGGAGCACTTGGAGCACTTGGAGCTCTTGATGCGGCCAATTAGCCGGACTGTGAGGCAACCCACATTCATTGCAGTGCAGGCATGTCAAGTATGATACATAGATACATATGTATCTGAGTGCGTAGGTGACTAAGTTGACTAAGTGCCCTCCAAAGATACACGCACACAATGCTCCAGCTATCAGTTGAACATTGTGTGCCACGTTGGCAAGTTTCAGCTGAATGCGAATGGCATCTGTTAGTAGTAGTAGTAATATTCACGATAGTATATATTAAAATTAATGGTGACGTTAACTTCCGCTTGCATACAGTTTAACAGTTTAACTGTATGCAGTCATAAACAGCTCACAAACCTCACACAGAGTCAAGTTCAAGCGAAGTCGTGGGCGGACTAAAACGCACGCGTCACCAGCGCGTTTTTCTAGCGACTCTTCGCAAGAATTTCTGAGGCGGCTGCTGTTTCTGGTGTTGTTGTTGTTGTTGTCATTGTCAATGGATGTGTGGGCTTAAGCTGCAAAGTGCTTGACAAGTGCAACTTGCCACGTTTGTCATTGCAACGTGCTTTTTTTGTTTGTTTCTGTGTGGGCTACTTAGAAAACCCCGTTGCATTTTGAAAAATGTGAAAGGTTTCCAGATAAGAGTCTTGAATAAGTAATTGAATGATTATATAAGTAGGGAAAGGTTTGTGGCTTTAAGGATTATGTAGCTACCGAAATATTTAAAGAGAAGCAGAGATTTATTGAATTATAATTGAAATTATTTAAATAGTTTTTTTTTTTTTTAAATTGACGGGTTTACATTTTTGCGTTTCATTCCTAGGAATTTAAAAACACATGCTTGACTACAATGACGGGGGGAATCGAACCCAGGTTTTTCAAACTGAAAGCTTTAATTATGTGACAGGTCGGCGACTCTAACCAATGAGCCACCGGACCACACTATTTAAATAATAAATAATTATTTATGAAGGCATCTCAATAGTTAAAACATTTTATATTATTGGCAAAAAGTCGTTTCACTTTGTTTATTTAGTTTAACACATATAAGTTTATAGTTCAAAGCGAACAATAACTTTGATCACGTGAAACAAAAATTTGCATATCACATCACTTCCCAACAAAAGCATTTTCTACACTAATAGATTATAATCAGAGCCCCACAAGATACATTTGTAAACAAAAACCCGATTGCTGTCATTTAAATGAAATACAAATTTTTTCAATATAAATCATTTGAATTGGACTGATTTTTAAATTCAGCGGGCATGGAAAACAAAGCAAATAGACAAAAGCCAATGGCAAAGGCGTCGATATGGGTTAATCAAAATCCCCTATTCCAATCCAGCTAACAACTAACACAATTTGTGTGTGCAGTGAGCGCGTGTCGAGCTTTTGTATCTTGCAGATACTTGTTTGTATTTGCCATTTATCATTTAATCATTTATCGTGTGCCGCCAGCAAAGCGGGCGCCAATTATTTTCAACTATTTGTTGTTGTCGAGTTGAACATTGCCGAACTTTTCGATGGCCCCTGGGCCGCACTTATAATTTGTTTGCGCATCGACGCGTAATTAAGTTTGACATTTTTTGTGCTACTTTTTACGCGATACACACAAAAGATACAAAAGCGTATTGTGTCTGCAATTGAAGTGAGTTTCGTTGTAGCTTTCAATTGCTCAATCTCTGATCTCTGGCTAGTGGGAGAATTCAAGTCTTGTTCGATGCCAAACCGGTCAAAAATCGTTCTACCAAATTTGACAAGTTTGAAGCACGCGATGTTGTTGTTTTTTTTAAGCTAAACTTGAATTTAGACTTGTCTCTGAGCAATAATAAACTCTCTGTATTGTTCGTTGGCCTTTTCGCATTTTGGTATTGTTTTTGGTACGGCTTTCAATCACAAGACTGGCAAATGCCACGAGTATAAATCAATTAAAGTTGTTGCAGCTGCAATTCGAGTACTCGAACTCAATTGCCGCCTTTGAAGCTGCAGAGCGAGCCGACGTTTTTCTTTCCTTTCAATTAATGCTTTCGCAATGGCAATTTTTCAGCATGCGGTGCACTTGTATCTATAAGATACATTGCTTGTTTTGTTTTGCTCTATTCTAAATAGTCGCAGTCTGTTGTCAACATCGTCATGGTCATGAACAGACATTGAACGCGTTCAACAACTAACTTTAGTATATAATCCTTTAAGATTTTTAGCGAAAGTGAGAAGAAAACATACACTATAAAATTGCCGTAAAAATGATTCATTTTTGAAACAAGCAAAACACAAACACAAAGCGAATTATAAATAGCACACAAGGTTGCAAGCTTTTTGCTCTCGGATCTAGAAATCTATATATTTTATGAAAATTAAAATGATTTTAGTCGGCCTCAGTTCATTCAGACGGACAGACCAGATGTGTAATTAAATGGAATTAACAGCAGCTCAAAAAAAAAACAAATGAAAATACTTGTTTACAATCAATAAATAATGAAAAAAATGTTTGCAATTAAATGGAATTATTTTATAAAAATCTGTCTAATCAGCACTTAAAAAAAGCAAAAAAATATCAGCAAATATATAAAACAATTTTGAATATAATTCAGAGTACTTTACTTCCGTTACACGACTTTTGTGTGCCACTGTGCCAAAGTCAGCGCCTACATTAACGTATGTAGGTGTGCTGCCTGCCTCGTTTGTGGCATTAGAACATTTTTCTAGAAATAGTCTACTGTATGTTTTCCATTTAGAATTCTGCTATTTTATCTTAATGCTTGCTTGATTGCCTTGTAAATTTTAACCTTCACGTTTTGTTGCTCTTTCTTTTTGGCATTTCGACAAGCATACCCTGTACGCATAATAAATGAAATGGGTATATTTGTAATAAGCCAAACAATCCTAATGATCGATGGAATTACTTTAATAATATGCCTGAGTTCATTTTGAATTTTGAATAACGTATTCTTAATAAACTTAATTACTTGAAATTCTGCGCAAATTTTGTCGAAAAGAATTAAATTAATTACTAAGAAATTTTGCATTTCAAACTTACAAATCCCTCAACATTTAATAAAGGGTATTTAATTGTCTAATCTACTTGCAGCTTTCAAGTTTCAATAAATTTTGTTAATTTTTTAATGATTGTGCGTCATTGAACTTCGCGGGGAATCTATTTAAGCGTCACGATCTTTGACTTTTAAATTAATAAATACTATATATATTACTGACTTCTTAGCAACATAATCAGATTGTTTAGTTCTTTCTCCGAGCGTACGTTGGACATGCAACAGGTGTTTGATAGAATATTGTTGATACAAAAATAATCGCAACATTATTCAGAGCTTGTCACTTCATTTCCAGCTTAAATGTGATTTTTATTGGGCATAGCTGACTGGCATGCCTAAAAAGTAGCTCAACCCGTTGTCTCTATCTTGTTCATTCTGCCAAAAATAAAAATGTATGCAAATATTACGTATACGCCCACGTAGGCCAACGAGCTCTGGGTTTGCTTGGGTTTGTTTAAAAAACTTGGAATGTTGTTATATAGATTTGTTCCGTTCGCAAGTGCTTTCTTCTCTCGAACATCTCGAGGCTGGCGACTTGCTTGCCCAAAAATAAATTTACGCAGGTTGACTTTAATTTCAATGTCAACACGTTCTCATTGTGCCAGTGGGAGATGAAGCTGACATCATATATTCCACTGGTAATGCAAGGAAATACATACATACATATGATGCATAATACTCGTACTTGTATAGATATATAAACAAACTCGGGCAGAGGCATGTCTATATAGAGCGTAGTTGCAAAATCAAAAATCAAAACAAACAAACGGTTTTGTTTTGCTCGTAATTTCTCATCAATGCCGTCAACAAATTGGGTCAACACTATACACGTCCGATCAGATCCCCAAACGGGAGTCAAAACTAACAGAAGCTGTCGTTATACATATATATATTTTTTGTTTTCATTTTTTTTCTTTTGCGTTTTGTTTAGCGTATTAATAATAATTTGACGGTTTGTTGTTGCAGGCGCTCAGAAAAAGCAGAGCTTTGAAACGCGATCGTTTCGTGTATGCGACGAAGTCAAAGTCAAGTGATCATGATCATTTGAATATTGAAATTGCTGGCGACGACTACGGCGACAGCGACAGCGACAGCTAAATGAAATTGAATATATTTTGTATAAATAATAATAAAAAAAAAGACACACACTCGACTGTGACTTCGACTCGCGACTGTTTACGGCAGACGATCGCCCCAGACTTAAATTGTTGGCGAGGGGAATAGGGGGAAAGTACTGGGTACTGGGCACTGGGGGACGCGGTTAGCTGCTCCTCCGCCAACTAAATGCTGCACGCCTGTTATTTCAATTCCGTAGCGATCGTTTATCACTTGATTTGCATTTGGCGATCAATCGATCGATCGCTCGCTTGATGCCCAGGCGCATTCAGACGCTGACTGCAATTACAAATTCAGTTGCATTCGCTTGCCAACTGCCTGCTGATAATGTCAGACACTTGGCATTTGCATTAGCATTTGCGATCAGCATCCAATGAGTGCCAAAAACGTCGGCAATTCGCCAATTTCACTTACACTTTCTAATTATCACCAAAAAGTATTTGGCTAACGATTAATGATAATTAATAAATATTTATTTATTTTCTTGTTTACTTTTTTTTTTTGTAGAATTTTTTGGTCAGTTCAATTTTGACGCGACTTTTGGCACGGTATTTTCGCGAGATTCCGTTGTGTTTGCGGCGAGTTTCACGTTGCGACTGAAATCGCGCGCGTCGCTAGCGAGAGTCGCATAGAGAGAGAGAGAGAAGGCGATCGCCAACAAACGGCAAGCGCTCTCAACGATGGGCTGCTGCGACGTTTACAGCGACGTCGACGTCAGCGCCAGTTACGTCTACGTTGATTGAGTTTTTAGTGCGGCATAAAAACGTTCTGAAACTTAAAGGTTGTTTTTAGCTATCGAAGCTTTCGTTGGTGAGCTTTCTCTGCTCTGGGTGCTAGAAAATCCCACAAACCTGTTCTTCTTATTGTGTTTTGTTTTGTTTTGTTATTTCTCCCAACTATTGTTTTTACGGCAAAGACTTATCAGACAAGCAAACTTGACTAACAATGGGTCTTTGTTGGTTCTGCGATATCAGTTACAACGTTTTGCACTAGAAGCCCAAACAAATCATTAAAAGTCGCTCATTACTTGGCCAACAGATCGCTGTTGATGTCGTTACATTTCCAGGAATTCTTCTCCATACTGATCGTCTTGCACGCGATGCGACTGTCTTTAGACTCTAGACATTGCAGTCACTGTCTCAATCCCAGCACTGGCATCCGTGTCCCATGGAATGGCGACTAGTCATATAAGATACGCGCCATAGATATGATGCCAACACGCTTCGCTGTCGCCCATTTTTGGTTACTGGCCTCCTTGCCGGTTACTTGTTTCTACTTCGCTTTTTTTTTTGGACATTTCACCCATGTCCAAATGGTAAATACTAGATTCAACTTATTGGCAGCTGGGCTCCTTTGGCTTTGGGAAGAGTTTGTGGCCAGTTTACTACTTTCTTATTTATCAAAATAATTTGCCATTCACTGATCAGGGTTAATTTTGTGTATGGGTAATAAAGGGCATAATAGAAGGAAGTATTTTCAATTTATATTTTTCTTTTCGGTTGAAAGAGCCCTTAAAGATTTACAGAGCTAAAAGCCCAAATTGTATAAAATTATGTAAGCATAATAACGAATTTTTTTTTCTTTTAATATTCAACATATTTTAAGATCATTTTGTTACTTTAAAGCAGCGGTGGGCAAGCATGGGCTCCGGGAGCCAGCGGCTGCTCCCAACTTTTTGCTCGACAAAGTAGGTAGACTCTAATGGAGCTGTGGACTCTAATAGGTTGTGCTCCCGCATTCAGATTTTGTGCCCACCGCTGCTTTAAAGCAGGGTATAAAACCGAAAAGAACATAGGCATCAGTTACGGTTTCGATTGAGTTAGAATTTTTGTATTCGGCTATCGGTTACACATAATCTTAGGAAATCTGTTGCGTAACAGTTACCGGTTATTTTATTTCTTCGTTTTCGAATACCGGTAATTTTTATAAGATAATACTGACTTGTAAACTAAAATTCTTTAATAGTAAAGATATTTTTTTTAATCAATTGAATATTTTGGTCAAATTAAATATAAAAATCCAAAATTAGTTTTAAGAACGACAATTACACATTAACAACACAATTTAATTTAACGATTGATCGAATTGAAACTAACCACTATGCATTAATCGGTTACTAAACTGCTATTTCGGCTTGAATAATTTCGATTTTTTGGTTTAGATTGATTCAATATTATAATTTATTCCATACTAGATTCATATTGTGATAGCAGATCTGCTTGGAGTTGTAAACATTTATAAAATTGGAAAGCGGCACCTTACCTTCTAGTCGAGCTCTCCCACGCTAGTACTTTGTTTTACTAGTTGTACTGCTAATATTCTGACCTACATATGATCCATTGTATGCTAATCTGTGCTAAACTAAAGGTCACAAAGCCAAATCTTTTAGAAAGTACACTTGGGATTGTCGATCGTCACTTCTGTATTAAACAGAATAGAATAAAAATTATTTAAACTTTTTTATTTCAATAAATAAATAAATATTAAAAAATAATTGTAAGCTATGTAATATAAAATTTATTTTCAGAACGCTATTGTCCATAGCTGCTTCATATATAATTTACGATTGATTTGCTTATTCTTTCCCAACGTTTTCATTGCGTTTCCTATAGAATTATCAAGTTCACTATCAGTTAATCAATCTAATTAACAGTCTTTAAGTCATGTGGTATTAATAACTGTATGATATATTATTTTTTGTTTGTCCAAGTTAACAAAGTATGCAAAAATTAAGGTAGAAATAAAATCTAATGGTTTATTTAGTGTGCACATTCTAGAATTTCTCTAGCCAACCGGACACAACACTTATGATCTATATACTTATCAATATATACATTTTCGTAAAAAAAAAAAAAATAATAATACATAATATGTAGCAATATAACGTTTGGTTGTTTTGGCTGTATATTATGTTTTATTTGAAAATTTATATATTTTACAGTAAATAATTTAGTCAGGTATATAGAGAAAAATTATGTTAATGGTTCAGCTTTGAAATCGAGCCTTTTGCTGTGTGTTTCTGCCTTGGGATACGTAGGTATTGCTATTTGACGGCTTAATAGCTTATTAATTCACGACTGTTGCGCAATTAAACCAACTTAATGGCATGGACTATCCTGGGGGTAAACTGCTAGCGCTGATCGATGACCGATGTTTTCGTACTGGGGACTGTTGCTCCTGCTTTGCGTTTGTTCTCTTGTTACTGTTTATGCCTAATGAAGATTTTGTGATCTACGACGACAACACGACTGCACGACTGAACGCTGTTCAGGCTGAAACTGTATTAGTTTTATCTTGTTATTTGCTCTTGCCAGCAGCAGCGGCAGCCGCCTCCTCTTCCTTCTTCTTTTGCTTCTCTCGCATAACTTCAGCGTCCCTACATATCAAATAAAGAGTTTTTCAATTGTTGTACAGCTTTTGTAAACACTTTCGACTCACCTGGCCTTACGTTGCTCCACAGTCAAGCCATCAGTTCGATTGCCTTTGGTCTGATCGGCCAGCTTCTTCTGGTTCTTGGCGCGCGCCAGGTCTCGTTGATTGCCGCCTGTAGTGTGCATAAAAATATTTAATCACAAATTTCATGTGGGTATTATTGAGTTTTCTGTAGTTCCACATGCTAAGTCCGACCACAGGCAATATACAGTGGATCACAGCTTATCAGCTTCAACAGCTGTGGCCTTTTTTTTGGCTCATTTTTTAGTTTTTAATTGTTGTAAAATATTAAAACAATATTTAAAATATAAATGATTTCATATTAAATAAGTTGAAACATCAGACTAACAACCTGCATTTAAATTTTTTTGATACCTCGCTTAGTTTAGATTTTACAGACGCCTAAACTTTTTTGAAGGTGCTGGTTGAAATAAGCTGTGATCCACTGTACATAGAGGTTAGAAGAACGTACACAAGTCAAGCGTGAACCCACATACAGTTCGTCAGCTTAATGTTTTGACAAACTAAATTCTAAAATAATTATAATTCGAATCAACTAAATTACATGAATATTACAAATTGCAAACCAAGATACGCCTTAATTGCAAAGTAAAATGTGCGAATTTCATGTTTTGTCAAAACAATTAATTAACCAACTGTACATACACATACATACTCACACAAGCAGCAGTCGCTAGCATACTTAATCGATTTTGCATAGACAACGTGCAAATGCCATCCAAGTTAATTGTTCAAAATGCATGCTAGTTGTCTACTTTTCTATTCATTTGGGATTTTTCAAAACGGATGAATGGCCATTTTTGCAAGCCAAACTGGACAACAATAGAACGGCAACATAAATTCTCGGCTGGTCCACTTACGTGTCATTTTTTTAAGTTACTTTCGGGCAACTCCCTCAGCTGAACAATTTTGATACAAGTGTTGTATGTAGTTATACTTTTGACTAGTAAAATTATTTATTTTATTTACTTCCTTATTTTTAATGTCAAAAAAATGAGAGCTCCAAATCGAACTGTCACACGTTCACTGATTTTTTTATGTTGTTTTAGAGTTGTGCCGTTTCGTTCTGAAAAAGTTCACATGAACGGGTCATTAAGAAGAACGAATGAACTTATTCAGTCAATCATGAACTAAATCGTTAATTTCTCAGTTGGTCAGAAATTTCTTGAAGAAAATTTAAGTTTCTCAGATAAATACAATTACATGAATTTCCACGATTGGATACAATTTCTTTTTTATTTACTTGCAACAATGTTTCAATTTCATATATTTTTTAGTTGTAAACAATGTGAAAGATTATTTAAGCCCAAAATAAAAACCAATTTACTCTTTTTATCAAATATAATAGGCTTTTGTCGTATATTGTAATTAAAAACTTAAAACACATTTCACATTCCACAGTTGTAGGCTATCACATCGTTTATCGTTCATAGACAACCGACCAACTGATATGAATGGCCTATTATTCATCTTTCATCGTTTATGACTGACTGAATAGAAACCAGCTCGTTCATAACTCATGACCAACAGAATAACTGAACTAAATGACTGATTTAGTTTACGACTGAAAAATGAGCGATTGAACTTATTCAACAAACTGAACTAAAAAGCCCAACTCTATTATGTTGTGTTTGACGTCTAAAAACTTAACATTTTTCGAAACTGTTATTAGCAGCATTTAGTATTTTTTCTGTTATAGCAACCGTTAACTTTTAAAATAAATAAAATGAATAGTTTTTCTAAATAAAAGTCAATTTAAAATTGTACTTGTGTTACCTAAAAAAATACAAAGCTATTAAACTTCTTATTACATAAAAAAACTCGAATTTGTATGCTTAAAATAAAACTTAACAGCTGTTAAAGTAACAGTAAATAACAGCTTAGCAAACAGAGCTCGCTGACTTTATCGATTGCCTTGTGCGATAATTTGATATCGTTGCCGTATTTAAATTCGGCAGTGCATTAAGTGCATTTTAGATTTAATTATTTTTTTTAGCTTTAAGTTGCGAACTTATCGGTCGCAGCAATATTGGTTTGTATGCCACATTTCCTGCTTAACAGTAAAGATAAATAGCTCAATCTGAACAAACATGAATTGATCTTCAAAACAACCAAGGCTCAAAAAAGAGTTGAGAATTGTTGGTGGAAACCTGCTAATTCAAAGCGATATCGTTCCTAAACTATATAAATATATCGATATTCAGTGTAAATCTAATTTTTCATTTACCGTTCAACAGCTCAAGCGTGCAGTCGGTTTTAAAAGTCATTCGGCGAATGATAAACTTCTTAAAGTGCTAGTCTTGCATTTTTCTCAAAATGGATTCCGATTTGATGGACTTTTTCGACTTTTCGAAAGATTTTAAACGTGGACCCGTTATTAAAGGATGCATAAGTGGCGATCCAAAAATACTCGCTACAGAGCCGCAAGATTCCAAGCCGATTAAGCGCGAGTTTGCCGGCGCAGATTATGTGAATGAAATCGTCGAAAAAGAGAGGCAGCTTATGAACAAAGTGAGTGCATGCATACATACATACATATTTATTTCTGTATAGGTTTGTTTGTAATTGGAATTGCGTTTTGCTTTAGGTTTCTCAACAACAAGGCGACGGCCAAGGCAGCTCTAAGCGCAACAAAACACTCGACGATATTGAAAGCGATGATGATGATGCCGAAATGGAAGAGTTGCCCCGCGTGCGCTCAGATGAAGAGTACTATAAGAAATACAGATTCGATTTAAATCGCAACAAGAATCTGCCAATATATACACAGCGCGAGGAGATTGTGACAGCCATCAGAGATAACCCCGTTGTAATATTGAAGGGAGAAACTGGCTGCGGCAAAACAACTCAGGTATGCATTGTTCATCATTCTCTCTATTTATTCGACTGTTATGATCTACATATGTAAAATAGCAGCTCCTCTGTTAAGCCCCATTCAGACGAGCACATTTTCACCGACACTTTTTGCCAAAAATCTGTCCGGGTCGCTCACCATAGCTCACCGATGGAATAGAACGTGTTTTTTTTCCATGGGTGAGCGTTAGTTTTTTACCGACGCTGTGAAATTTTGTGTGGTTACGCCACACGGCTTTGCCTTTTGACAAAATGTGATAAAAAGTGTGTGTGAAAAAGTGTTCGTCTGAATGGGGCTTAAGGGAAAAATTTCATCATTTATTTTAAGATTTTTCTTTGGAATTCCTTAAACATCTATTTGGTTTTATACCAGTCCACAAATAACATTTTAAAGAAATACATTATATTTTCTATTAAGATTGCAAATTCTTAATAACATCGTCTGGTAATTTGGCTTGAAACACCGTTGCCGAGGACATGCGCGTTTGCGGTTTGGGCAACGGTTGCAGTTGCTCTGATTCATCTGATTCGTCTGATGACATCGCTGCTTTTGCTTCTCCAAACATTGCTTTGTGTCGAACGTTCTTTCTCACCTCCAGCTGATCATTTGCTCCACGGGACTTGGTCGGCTTCTTCGTGCCTGTCACCATATCATTAACTTCAGAGAAGACCTCCTGCAACTGACTGAAGATATGAGTGGCGGGAAATGATGAACGGTGGCGTTCCATTTGTTTGTTGTATGCCTCCTGTAGCTGGCAAAGTGGCTGGCAAATAGAGGCCAGCTCCGAAAGTCCTTGCAGATCCTCGCTGAGATTGACCTCGCTTGGTCTCAATTGCTGTTTTAATAGCGGAGCAGAATGGATCTTCTGCTTTTCCGCAATGCTTTCCAAGCTATCATAGGCGGCCAATGCATCCAATGCCTGGCAATAGTCCAGTGCCGTGTAGAGAAAAGCATTCTCTTGCACGAGCTTCCAGAAGATGTAGCTGACTTGCTGCGTATCGCGTCGTTCGCCGGTCTGAAGGCGCATCTCCCCCACATAGCTGGAAAGTGTATCCCACGTACGTGGTGAAACCTCAATCTTAACAAAGTGCTTCGTCGGCTGCTTGTTATAAATAGCATAAAGCAGATAGACGCCAGCAATGCGTTGGGCACGCTTAGCCTCAAACAGCTCGCCGTTGTTTTTGCGGCCACAGGCAATTCTTTTGCCTACGTGCAGTGCAGCCATCGTGGTCGCTATCACCTCAATGTGGTTAGTTTGCGCTGAGTAGATGTGTTGCATCTGCATTTCAAGCCAACATTGGGAGAACAGCTCGAAACTGGCATTCTCCGATTCTTTAGCAGCGCGTTCAAAACGCTTAATCAGCTGCCAGCAGTCTTCGTACACAATCGGCTCCATGCAACCGCTTTGAGTTTTTTTGTTGTTGATATTTAGCTTTAAATTTGGCACTTTGACTAGAGGTGGAGAAACATTTATGCTTGCAAAATATCGAAACCATCGGTGCTTGGTAGGTCACTATCGAATGTTTTCATGCACAACACGAAAAATTACGACCCTCTTAAATATTGGAAAGAAAGAATTTTAACATATGAGAAATATGTTCAATACAATTCCTTTTACAGATGAGATTTACAGATTTAAAAGCCGTGATTAAAAAAATGTATGTGTTTAGCAAACATCGAAACATCGGGCACAACCAAAACAAAAAACAACACCCATCTCTAAGACATTGCAGAGACAAATATTGCAATCGTGTGGCAGCCTTGGCCAAGCTTGGCGCAAAAAAGGAAAAAGTGGCAACCATCAGCAACCATCAACGGAAACTCAATTCCACATTGAACTCGTTTTTAAAAATATTTTTAAATTATTTAAATTTATTTAAAAATTTTAGCAAAAATTATCTTATAAAACCCAGCACAGGGTTGTCATTTTGATATATCTATCGTTTAATTATTAATTAATTATTATTGTCTATCGAAATAAATATTAACGTTATCGATTAATGCTGCACTTTTTTTCCGCCAGGTGCCGCAATATATTTTGGACGAAGCCTTCAAACGGCGCGAATTTTGTAACATAGTTGTAACACAGCCCCGTCGCATTGCTGCCATCTCAATTTGTAAGCGGGTTTGCCAAGAACGGCAATGGCATCCGGGAACTGTTTGCAACTACCAGGTTGGCCTGCATCGGTCGGCCCAAAGAGACGACACGCGTCTATTGTATTGCACCACAGGTGTGCTATTGAACAATCTCATACGCCAAAGGACACTCACCCACTACACTCACATTATTCTGGATGAGGTGCATGAACGAGATCAGGACATGGATTTCTTGCTAATTGTTGTACGCCGTCTTTTGGCGCTTAATTCACGCCACGTTAAAGTCATTCTGATGTCCGCTACCATCGATACTCGCGAGTTTTCCAAATATTTTGCTACCAGTTCATGGTTTCCACCCGTGGTCACTGCCAGCCATGGCCGAAAGTATCCGCTGGTAAAATACTATCGCGATCAGCTAAAAAATATCCATTGGACGGATGAGCCGCCACAGAAAGAGCCCGGCATAACAACGGTCGGCTATGATGATGCCATTAAAATTCTCGTGGTCATTGATAATATGGAGCGCAATGCGGCCAACACGTCCAAGCAATCCTATGAGGAGGCAAAGCGCGTCGGAGCAGTGCTAATTTTTCTTCCTGGCGTCAATGAGATTGATACTATGGCGGAGCAGATTGACCGAGTCATAGACAATAAGTAAGTCAACAGTTCGATTGTATCTCTTTTTAGTTTGTTATTAATTAAGATCACTCACAGTCCCGGCATGGAAATGACCGTTGTGCGCTGCCACTCCTTGATGTCGCCCGATTCGCAGGCAGAAGTTTTCCAACCGCCACCGCCTGGTCACCGCAAGGTCATACTGACTACAAATATTTCGGAGAGCTCTATAACCGTGCCGGATGTCTCCTATGTGATTGACTTTTGCCTAACCAAAGTGCTTCACACCGATACGGCCACCAATTTCAGCAGCCTCCGCTTGGAATGGGCCTCCAAAGTGAATTGCCGCCAGCGTGCTGGCCGCGTTGGACGCCTACGAAGTGGACGTGTTTATCGCATGGTCACCAAAGACTTTTATGTGAACGAAATGAAAGAGTTTGGCGTGCCCGAAATGCTTCGTTCTCCCCTCCAAAATTCCGTACTTAAAGCCAAGGAGCTCGATATGGGTAGTCCAACTCAAATCTTGGCTTTAGCCATGTCGCCACCCAATCTATCGGATATACAGAACACAGTGCTGTTGCTGAAGGAGGTTGGTGCACTGTTCACCACAGTGGATGGCGTTTACGAGGAGCTCGACGGTGATCTGACCTTTTGGGGTACAATTATGTCAAAGCTTCCGCTTGATGTGCATCTCAGTCGTCTTATCATACTTGGCTATATCTTCAATTGCCTGGACGAGGCCATAATCATAGGTGAGTGACAAAAAGCAATTCAAAATTGTCCGAAAAACATACTTACTATTATTGTACCCTTTGTAGCTGCTGGCATGACTGTACGTGGTTTGTTTCTTACCGGAAAGCAATTTAATGATGGGTTTTGGATGCATTACATTTTTGCCGATGGCTCGGGCTCGGACTTGATTGCCATTTATCGCGTGTACAGAGTAAGCACAAGTGTTTAAAAGCATTTATTGAGCTTACTTTATAAATGCCCTTGTCCATTTGTAGATCTATCTGAACATGTGTCAGGATCGAATGCTCGAAGAATCGACGCAGCAATGGGCCCGTCGATTCAATGTCAGCTTGCGCTCGCTCAAGGAGATGCATTTAATGGTGCAGGAATTGCGCGATCGCTGCGTGAATCTTAATCTGCATCGCATGCCCTTTGAAGCCTGCCAGCCGTGGAGTGATCGCGAGAAGGCTATAGTTTTGAAGGTGATCATCGCCGGTGCATTCTATCCCAATTATTTTATGCGCACCAACAAAATGAATGAGGATAATGATCGCGACATGTACCAAATCATTAGTGGCAAAGATCCTTGCCGCACAGTCTTCTTTACCAACTTTGATCAGCGCTGCTTGGGCGAACTTTACACGCGTAGCATCAAGGAACTGTTTGCAGAGGCAAAAATTAAGCCGGAGAAAATGGATGTCACTTTTCAGCATGGCTCTGAAAAGATATTTGTAACTTTCAAACAGGACGATGATGAGAATGAATCAGCGAATGCTGTACAAGTACCAGGACGTGTTCTGACCGAGGTCTACAAAGCCGTTCGCATGCGTCATCTAAATCCCAAACGTCGACTGTGCGTCATGGAGTGAGTTAATCAACATTTAATTGAATGGACTTGGTAATATCTTCTTGACTTGCAGACAAGAGTTGGCCCTTAATTATGTGCAGCAACGCAAGATTGGCGTAGTGAGCCACTGTAACTGGGTGCCACCATCCAAGGAATGGAATGTTGAGCTGCTTACCTTGCCCTCTGTCTTTGATAAGACTCTGACAGGCAACATTTCACATGTGAGTGTTCATAGCAATTTTTAATCTCTAAACATACGAATTCCGAAACTTTTTTAAGAATTTTAAAAAAGTAGAAAAAAAATACAAAGAATAAAATTTTAGGAATCCAAAATTGGGAAGAAAAAATTAGGAATCATAAATTAGGAATTTCAACTAAGAAAAATAATTTCGGATATATAATTTTGGATTAATAATTTTTCGATTCCCAATTTTGGATTCCTAATTTTTTTCTCCGAATTTTCGTATTCTGAGAAATATTCTTCGACAATCGTATATAGAATCGTCTCTGGCGATAAGTCAAATTCACTAACAATGATTTATTGTTATTTTTTTTCTTAGATTGTGAACTGCGGCAGATTTTACTTCCAGCCATGTGCGATGACTGAGCGCATTAGAAGTATGACGGAGATATTCAATGACCCACAGTATCTAAACGGGGTCGTAAAGAATGCGAGCGCCATTACCAAAGGTCTGATCTTGCTGGGGCAGCGTGAACACATCTTTCAGCGTGCCATGGTGCTTAGTGTGGAGACTCAGACAAATCGCAATCCGAAGTTTCGTGTGCGTTTCATTGATTATGGCGATAGTGCATTGTTATCCATGAATCAGTTGCGTTTAATGCCGGATGAGCTGAAACAAGAATTTCAGCAACTGCCGCCACGAATGTTCGAATGCCGGCTAGCTTTGGTGCAGCCATCGTCGGTGACAAGCGTCTACAATCGTTGGCCGGAGGTGGCTAACGAAATGCTACGCTCTGTGTCCAAATGCGGTTCTATCGAATTGGAGATTTACTCGTTGGTTGACAACGTGGCCGCTGTCTTGATACAAATGCGCGATGGCCTGCTTAACGACAAACTGGTGGAGCGTCAATTGGCCAGACGTGCCGATGAGGATTATATGTCGCGGAAGGATCATGATTTTCGCATACGCAAACAGGAGACAAAGCGCCATGTGTCCTGCACAGAACAGCGGCACATTAATGAACATTACTTGCGCTTTGCTCAGCAGCCAATGGATGCCGACTTGGAGCCACCGCCTCTGAACAAATGCAAAAGAAATATATGCATCAAAGGTCCATTTAGTCCATTAGAGACGAGCATGAACTCAATGTTACGCATTGGCATGTACAAGTCGGTGTCAATTGATCGCGAATCGGTTAATGCCGTACTTTTGGACACCGATCCACAAGATCGTCACGATCAAATGGTGGTGGCAGCTTCGGTGGCCGAGAGAGGCGATGAGGGCTTGGTAGCCCGAGGTACCACGTTGATGCCAAACATTCACGGCTTTGGGGCACTAATGACCATGCTCTTCTGCCCCACCATGCAGATCAAATGCAACAAAGAGCAAACGAAGTACGTCTGCCTGTTGGCCGGACTGGGCTTCAATCCAAAAACTATGGAGCCATATTTTGAAGAGCATGACATAGTCGTCAACTTGGATGTCTCTATACTCAAGGATGACATTCGTATTGTATGTATTGCTTAAAAAAAAAGAATAAATTAATCTATTATTTATTTCATTTAGATAAACCAAATGCGCTATAATATCGACAGTATGCTCTTCAACTTTGATCTGAATGAAATGCCCTCGGCAGGTGTTCAAAATCGAGTAATCTTCTTTAATCAGCTGCGTTCTTTGCTCACAAGGTTAGTATAATATAACTCACCACTCATGCATTTGGATCCTTAATTCTCAAATTGTTATTGTAGACTGCTCAGCAAGGATCGTAGCTTTATTGAACGTCACGTGTCGAATATGGAATACGTGTGGGAGAAAATGGATGATTTGGAGCCTCCTTCAGAGCCATATGGCAAGCGTGCCATATTTCCAATGCATTGCTCCTACGATCTAGAGAACGAAAACATGAGCAACTTGTTAGCCTTACAAGCAAATTGCAAGGATTTATACGACTGGCGCAACTTGTAAGTATCCACTGACATAAAATGTGTATTTTATATATATATATATATTGTTGAATTTTTTGCAGTGAGGGCTCGATGAGAACCAAGACTTGTACATTGTGCAACCAGACGCTGGAGAGCGTTGTCCAGTTGCGTTTGCATTTGCTTACCCAGCTGCATCGCGATCGTGAGAAGCAAATTGGCTGGAAGCACCAATAAAATATCTACAATTAATTCAGCTGATTTTCTCTTGGAAGCCGAAAGAACGAAGAGCTTCAAATTTAATATTCTATTTTGAAAGAGATTTCTTAAGTTTATAATTATTCCTTTTGCAAAAAAATGTATTTGAAAGGACAAAACAATGAGATTGATTAACAATCTTTGTGGATAGATACATCTTTAGTTTTTGAATTATTACTTTATCCAAAAATGTTCATTGAAAATAGTAAATGAAAAACAACGAAGAGCTTTACATTTAATAATTATCTTTCAAATTGATTTCTGTAGTTTAATAATTATTATATATGGCTAGATCTGCCAAAAAAAATTACTTTGAATAAGCCTTTATGTGAAATAATGTTTGCTTTATTTTTATTATTTGGACTATTTGTTTTCAATAAACAAATGCTTCGATAATTTCGTAATATTTTGTATTAAAGTGTTTAATTACATGGATTCCATAAGTTTGCTACAAATATATAAGTTTGATTTCAGTGAAGTCTTAAAACTTGGTTAAGAGTATAATTAACTTATTGTGTTCGTTAACTTTACATATATTTTAACTAAGTTTTCGAGTTTCTTTCGCTACTGAGCTCTGTTATAGTTTAGTTACACATTAATATCATTCTTATGCTACAACTATTTCAGATACGTTCTCCACAGTTGTCGTCGGCGTCGTCGTCTTTGGGATTGGGATAGGAATTGGCATTGGCATTGGCGTCGTCGTGGTTGGTCTCGTATCCAACTCACAGAGCGTGTAGTTCTGCATACGATTTAAAGGTTTGCTACACAATCCGCACATCTGATGCTTGTAGACGCCAAAGATCTCGAAATTCAAGATGTTGTACATGTCAAACTGAATAGTGGCACTCAGTTTGGTGCACTCGATGATCAACAGGTTTTGCTCGTTAAGTTCAACGCTGGAGCAGGAAAAAAGAGTTAAAATTATGAAGAGCTGTACAGAGGAAATAAACTCACCGGAATACATAATCGCTGTCATCAATTGGCCATTGGTATGGCTTCTGTCGTACATCATGTGGCGTCTGCGCCTGATTCAGATATATGAGGACTGGTGACTCATCCACCTGACTGCTGTTGCCGGCGCGTGAATGGAAATCGAAGTAATTCTGGCCAATGTGCACACGTAGTCCATAGTTGCTGGCCAGACTGCCGGCATCGGTCGACGGCGTTAAGAACACAGCCATTTGGGGAACCGGCGAACAATCCGCCACAAGCAGAGTCAGACATTCCGGCTGGGTGACAATCTCGCCGAGATTAATCAGATAATCGTCGAATGAATTGATCATGCCATTGATGACCGAGCAGGAACGCTTCAAGCCGGAATCAAAGGCCAACTCGTGGGATGTATCAAACTTGGAGTCGAGCTTATACAGGAAGGGTATGTGATAGATGCGCCAATGGACTCCATTCACCTCCACAGTCAGCCAGAAGTGATCGTGCGGCGTGTGCATCGTTATGTTAATCTGTTGACTCATGTGCAAGCTATCCACCTTATTCGCAGACAGCGCGGAAACCAAATGATCCAGACGCGTCGACCACAACTCAAACCAGGCGGGCATCTTAAATGATTTGAATTAATACCGTATACGGATTTGTGAGGAGCTTAACGTACATTATTGAATTTTAGATCCATATCATACTGCGCTATCGATGTGAAATTCTCAAAATTACTGCGTTTGCAGTACTTCGAGGTGGGTATGGGTGAGAACTTGAGCACCTCCTTGGGACAGAAGTCGGTGTCCGTCAGAGAGATCTTGTCCGATCGCAGAAATGCCCGGGCATGCTCCGAGGGCTGCAATATACATGGGAATTTATTATGATTACTTGCCTTTATTCCTTATGGAAGTACTTACGCCTGCGCGTGCCGCGAACTGCACTTTGGATTCACTCTCCGGACATTCGCCGTCCTCGGCGGCCAGGCCAAAGACCACGTAGCCGTTGAGTGTGTGCGGGCGTTTGGTAAAGACAAGCGGTTCATAGGTCAACTTGGAGCAAGCCTACAACAGAGAGAGTGAGAGAGAGAGAGAGAGAGAGAGCAAGTAAGCGAAGAAGTCAACAACGAGTTCAAGTGGTTGCCTCTGCCACACGCGTCAAGTGCTCTTATTAGCAACCTGCACCCTCTACATACATACTTTGAGGCATTTAGTACAATACGAGGCACATGTCTAGAAGCACTTGTGCAAAAGAAGTGAATTCGATTTCTTGATTAAATGAACTCCAGTGTGCATATGGAGCAGTAATGTTGGATTGTTCACTTTATAATGGTTGAAATGTTTTTCTTTTTTTCTAGATCTTTTGCTCAAAATTTATAAGTTTCCGATTACTCTAATAACGGAAAATTTGTCTTTATTATAGTGTTTACTACTTCAAATTCGGTTGTTCAACATTTGACCAATGATTTAAAAAATTCGAAAACTAAAAATATTTTTCTTAAAGAGTCTATTATTTAAATAGAAATTATTTTTAAAATTGTTTGTAGTACTTATTGCCCTCCTTTTCCACATAATATTTTATGTAGAATTTTCTGTTTTCAACAGTTTTTTTTTTTACTTTTAATGTAAGTTTTTGTGATTTGTACTTTTTTTAATAAGGGAAAAAGAAGTAAAAACGTATAGAAAAAATAAATAAAACTTGCAGTAGGTAGAGAATAAAAAACATAGTTAGACCTTTATGAATTAAGTCGTATAATGTTAGCTTGAGAAACTTTTATAGGCCAAAATAGTAAGCAATTGTAAAAAAGATGACATTCGCAATCAGCTTACAATGCATTTAATAATTGGAAATAGGTTGAAGAATTCAAATAATTAACAAATAATATAGAATATTTAAATTAAATTCGAGTTTCAACAAGAGCTACTACTAATAATCAGAGTTTTTACGATAGATAGTGAAGAAGAGACTTTGATTTGCATGACTGTTAATTGCAATTTGAGTGTTATTATTTTGAATATCGTTGTTGTACGTGTAGGTGCATTGTTTGCTCGGTTGATGGTGGTTTGAAGTTGCGAGGGTGACTTGGATTACCATGACGAAACGTCAGGCAGAAGGACAACACAACCACAACAACTGTGGCAACGATTAGCCTCCGCATGTCCTGGTTGTCTGTCGTCGCGTCTGTTACACTGACTGTTACCCAGGCGCAGGTTGTCTGTCGGCTTTATTGCACAAGAGCCAGGCATTGTGCGGAGGAGGAGAAAGAGGAGCCCACTTACTCATCCGTACACCTAACCACTCAGTTGTGTCTACCACAATTGCTGTCCCACATTCGCATTCACATTCTGTTGTTGTTTCGCTTCGTGTTTGGGGTAACTGAGATGGCTTGGTGCTTCACGTCGTCCGTTTGATCAATATGTTTTGGGTCATGCTACCGGATTAGAAGGCAGTCAGCTACGATTCGTTTCAGACGCATTTCTCCCATTGGAAATTCAGTAGAAAATTCATAATTTTTTAAGCAAGTGTGTGAAAAATCTGATAGCACTAGTGTGTCAACCGTGTCGTCCCTTTGGACTCTCTATCTATCTATCTGAGCATTTCGCTTTAGTTATTTCTGTTATTCAATTAAATTTTGGTTATTTTCAATTGAAAACATGACTTCGGTAAGATGAGAGAAATCAAAGAAAGATCAGCTATATACAGCTTCTATATATATTTGTTATTTTAGATTGAATCCAAACGTGTGCAATATCGCAAGTACCTGGAACGTGCCGGTGTCATTGATGCACTCAGCAAGGCTCTGATTAAGCTCTACGAGGAACAGAATAAGCCCGAAGATGCCATACGATTTGTGCGTAAATTCATGTGTGAAAGTTGCCCGGATGATGCCCAGTATGATGTGATGAAGAACGATCTGGATGAGGCCAAGACGACCATTGCCCGTTTGGAGCAGGAACTGGAGCGTCTGCGTGGGCAAATGTAAGTCGCTAGTCTCGTCAATTCCCAATCCTTAAAATTCCAATTTCTTTGCAGCAAGAAATCACCTGAGGAGTACCAGGAACTTACTATGGCTGGCTACAAATCCCTCATTGATGACGAGGAGAATGTCAGTTCTCTGCTGCGTAAATATCTCACACCTGAGCTGCTGGAGGAATACATGCTGGTCACGACCTCGGCGCCTGTGGAAGCTTATCTGTATGATTGTGCCGTTTCGGGTTTCGAGCATCACGACTCCCACGTTGGCATCTATGCCGCCGATCCCGAGAGTTACGATGTCTTTAGCAAACTATTCGATCCGATTATCAAGGAGTACCATGGTCAGGAGGAGAACGAAAGCGATGTACTCCAAAAGGACGTCGACTGGGGCAATGTGGATGAAATTGAGAATCTGGATGCGGAACGCAAGTATATACTCTCCGCCCGGATTCGCATTGCCCGCAACATCGAGGGCTTCCCCTTCTTCCCCAAGCTGACGGAGAAGCAGCTGATCGAGGTGGAGGATCGGGTGCGTGCCGCCACAGAGACAATGGATGGGGAGCTGATTGGCACCTACTTGACACTGGGCGACATTGATACGGAAACCCAGCAGGAGATGGTCAAGCGTCACATACTCTTCCAGCGCGGAGATCGTTTTCTCCAGACAGCTGGATGCTTCCGTTTCTGGCCAACCGGTCGTGGTGTCTATCACAATCCTGCCGAGACATTTTTGATCTGGGTCAATGAGGAGGATCACCTGAGAGTCATATCGATGGCTCAATGCGGTGACTTGGGTGATGTCTATCAGCGTCTGGTCAATGGCATTTCCGAGCTGGAGAAGAATCTGACCTTTGCTCGCCATCAGAGCTATGGCAACATGAGTGCCTGTCCCAGCAACTTGGGCACCACCCTTCGTGCCTCGGTCCACATTCGCCTGCCCCTGCTGAGCAAGGACGAGGAGCGACTGAAGGCCATGGCAGAGGAGCTGTCTCTGCAGATCCGAGGCACTGGCGGCGAGCACACGGCCATTGAGGATGGCGTCATGGACATCTCGAACAAACGCCGTCTGGGCTTCACCGAGTTCGAGTTGGTGAAGTCCTTGCAGGACGGCATTGTCGCCCTAATCAATGCCGAGGAGGAGCTCGAGATAGCTGGTCAGGAGGGTTAGAATCTCGGGTGGATTCCAGCCCAAAATCGAAACTGAATGTGCGAATGTTTGCTGAACGTGGATCTGGACAAGTCTAACCGATTAAGTTTAAATTTACACAAATATTCGATTAAATAAATTTTGAGACCTCTTCGATAGTTACACAATCGAAATATTCAATCGGGAGCACAACAACAAAATCAACAAACACGGGAATGTTTGATAAAATAGCGATAGCGGAAAGTGCAAAAAGTTGCGAGGTTTTGGCAGCTGCTAATTCGACTGATTGTGTGTCCATATGGCGCCAAATAACTCTAACCAGACTGCTATTTTGGTAAAAGGATCGTTTGGAATTTGTATACCCGTTACTTAAATAATAAGTAAAAGGGTATATTGTATTTGTTGAAATGTATGTAACAGGAAGAAGGAAGCATCTGTGACCCTATAAAGACTATATATTCTTGATCAGCATCAACAGTTAAGTCGATATAGAAATGTTCGTCTGTCCGACCATCCATTTGCGTGAGCGCCTAGATCTCAGACCATATGAGCTATGCCAACCAAATTTGACAAACAGACTTCTATTAAGTTTTGAAAATATGTTTTTTTTTTTAATTACCACTAACTATGTATTATTATTAGCTATCATCCTACTTAATCGCAACAAGATCGGACAAATAGAAGGGTGGTTATGGCTGATTTAAGACTTTAAGAAATGTACGTGCCTAAAAGTGTGCAATAAAAATATTGGTAATGGTCCATAATAATCGGAACACCTAAAAAAAAATCCAAAATTAGAGGCCGATTTATGATGAACAAATTATTTTCGGGTCTCCTTTAGTTTTTTTTAAATTAATTTTGAAATTTTTATTCAAAATTAAAAACAACCATACAAAAAGTTAATTTTGCATTAAAATTTTTAAATTAATTTAAAAACAAACTGTTAGAGACCCGGAAATAATGTTTGCACCCAAATTCGTCATAAATCGTTCTCTAATTTTGGTTTTTTTTTTTTTGGATGATGCTCCGCATATTATGGATCTTTACCAAAATATTTCATGCACATTTGAATAAGTAACGGGTTGTTCTTTTTAAATTGCATAATATGACTAAAGTAAATTTAGAATTCTCCGTGTCCGGTTAATACTCACCTTCCAGTCCTCTTCGTCGTCCTTTGAGTTGCGTTGCACCTTGCCGGTCACCTTGAACCAACTGGACTTGGTTGAGGTCTGGACATCCAGAATGACATTCCATTTGTGCAGGGACTCCACATTCTGTGTCTCATCCGCATGCTCCAAAGTGAAACCGATTTTCTTGCCCTTTAGCTCCGATGTCTTGAGGACATCTTCGACGCAGATGTTGCCATCAATCTGGAGCGAAGAGAGGGAACACATTATCATTAAACTGATGAATCTCAGATGACTGAGGAAAGTGTCTCACCCGCGTTGCGTTCTCATTGTACATCAGCAAGGTGAAGTTCCGATCATGGCCCAAATGGATGGAGCTGAGTTGTGTGAAGCCAAAGATGTACATCATTAGGCTAACGACCATGTTGCGAGAGAAACCACTGCAAAGATGACGCAAGGGAGAAATGGAGAAATGAGTAAGTTGGTCAGAATGTATCGTCATCGATCTACTTCTCTATGAACTCGGACTTGAGCAGCATGCCCCGAAACTTGATCAGCTCGTTTACATTCATATTGACCTTCAGTTTGACACCCAAGTCTGGGAGGGCATAGCTAAATGGCTGGAACTACGGGAGTTTTTGAATTGAAGTATCACAACTGAATGCATTTTTGAGCTCAGCTGCTTACCACTTCGATGCCCCGCTCCGGATACATGATCTCCTCGAACGGCGCCGCGGCTGTCTTGGTCACGAGTCCTCGGGTGCTGGTCACCGCTCGGGACTTGAAGGACAGTCCACTGGTCAGATTCTGGGGCCGAGTGAAGGTGTAGCGGCCGCACCTGCCGCTCTCATTGAAGGTTAGCTCACTGCTGAACGGGATGTAGATGAGGAAGCCCTGCTCCCGATTGATCTCGTGGTCCAGATTGAGGAAGGGATTGTAGCTGCGACTGCGCACCGAAGCGTACGACGAGTATCGAGCATCGATCTCCAGCGTATGCTTCGAGCCCGGAGGCGTCCGATGCTCCGTGATATTGCCACGCAGCGAGGTGAGAACCGTTGTCTGCAGCAGCACGTCGGAGGAAGTGCCCAGCACCGTGGGCACCGAGTACTTGTTCATGAAGGGCCAACGCACTGTCTGCATGTTGATGTGACTGTCCGTGCGGATCAGCAATTGCAGGCGGTCCAAGACTAGGAGACGGAGACAGTGGGAAAAAGGTTTAGATGATAATATTTCAAGTCGTTTACTTCGGGGTATTAAAGCGGAATGAATATCGGAAACAGTTACGGTTTCAGTAAGTTAGAATTTTGGTTTTCGGCTATCGGTTACGGAAAATTTTAGGATATCGGTTTCATACCGGTTAACGGTAACTTGCATGTTTCGGTTTTGAAATATGTTTCGGTTTAAAGTTTAAACAGATTAATATTCATATTAAATGTGAAAATCCAAAATTAATTTTAAAAACGACGATTGCACATCTACAACATGTACAACAAAATTTAATTTTATGATTGATTGAGGCAAATCTAACCATTATACTTGAATCGGTTACTAAACGGTTATTTCGGTTTTGATAGTATCGTTTTTTTTTTTTTTTTTTAAATTAAAAAGTCTTTTTTCGATTACGGTTGCAGTTTCGATTACCAATTTCAATTGGTTTATACTGGTTACGGTTACGGATACTGTTTTAAATGCCTGCTCAACACACTCACTGTTGTCATAGGTCAGTTGTTGGAACATGCGCTGATTCAGATAATATGAAAGCACAGTTTTTCCCTCCATTTGCAGGATGAACTCAATGTGCAGATTCTTTGATGTAACAATGGGAGCCTTGAGCATGGCCAGCAATGTCTTGATGCTCCTGAAGGTGAATGGTTCGCTGCTATTCGACTTGGGCTGCACTGTCTGCCAGATGGCATCGGGTAGACCCCTCGCCTTGATATAGAGCTGAGAATAGAGAGAATAGATTTAGATGGGAACATAATCAAGATCATTGCGTTACCCACCGCCAACTGACCCGTGAATTTACCCAGTGCTTCGGTGTCAAACTTAAAATATGCCACCACTGGCATGTCCGACTTGGGATCGCCGACAAGGAAGGTTTGCAGCATGGCCCCGATTCCGAATTTGGAGTCACGATAATCGAATATATAATTGCCGGTCACCCAATAACGTGGCTCCGGTTTTTGGGGCAAGTGACGGTGCATATAGGAGAGTAGACGACGACTGTGGAGAAATTAAATTAGATAACATCAAATTAGAAAGATCATAGATCCACGATCATAGATTATAGATAACTTAATACGAATCATAGATCATGATCACAAATCACAGACAACATATCATTGATCACATGTTATAGATTACAGATCAGTGATAATATATTATAGATTACAGATTACATAGATCATATGTCACATAGATCACAGATCGTATAGAATCATAGCTCAACGATCATGATCACAGATCATATATTATAATCACAGATATCATAGATCGCAGACAACATATCCTTAATCACATATTATAGATTACAGATCATTGATAATAGATTATAGATTACAGATCATAGATCAGAGATCAATTGTCACATATGTAGATCACAGATCGTATAGAATCATAGATCAAAGATCATGATCACAGATCATATATCATGATCACAGATGATATATCATGATCACAGATCATATATCATAGATCACAGACAGCATATTTTAATCACATATTATGAATTACAGATCATTGATCACAGATTATAGATTTTAGATCTGAGATCATTTGTCACATAGATCACAGATCGTATAGAATCATATATCATAGATCACAGACAACATATCATTGATCCTATATTACAGATTACAGATCATTGATCACATATTATAGATTACAGATCACAAATCAGAAAGCACACTTACAGATGTTGATAGCAGGGATATGTTGTCTCCGATATGCTAGTGACGGTGGTGCGATAATAGTTGATCAGATGCGGATCAGTTTCACTCTGTATGATACGATGAATGCTGATCAGTCGAGCGGCCGTTGGATTCGAGATCAGCAGCAAGGTGACAGCGGCGACACGCAGCTCCAGGCTGGCATTGCGTGACTCAAAGATGGGCCAATAGATCTCGTAGATGCGCTCGGCACGCTTATCGGCCAAGGCGAGAGTTGTCCAGGCAGCCATAAACCTGAGGTCTTCATTGCCGGCATCCAGCACGATCGGTTCCAGATAACTGGCCACATTGCCCAGCTGCAAGTTACTCAGTCCCTGCAGGAATAACATCTTCTGCTCATAGTCACGATCGTCTGGGTGGGAGAAATGGGTTACAGCCTCGTGTTATAGATAGATTGCTTGGAAACTTACTCAAATAGAGATTGAAGTACTTTTGCACGTATTCCTCAAACTGATCCTTGTCAATGCCACGTGCCACGTACACATTGTAGACGAGTGTGGCGAAACTTAGAATGGCCGCTTGCCTCACATCGGGACGATCGGGTCCAATGCTCATGAAGTCCTCGCATCCCTTGACCAGCTCCGCGGACAGCTCGAATATGTGAAAGGGCATGGGGATGAGCAGCTGGACGGCAATGGGTGACTTGATGGACTTCTCCACGACCAGATGGCGAGTTAGAAATACTGAGGCCTTGGTGCCAATGCGAGGTATGATCTCGTGGAAGATGTTCCTTATCGTTTCCTGTCGATACGATGTACCAATGTCCACTTCCGTGTACAGCTTCTTCAGCGACTCAAAATCCATTTCACTGAGCAGCTTTATCACATCCGACAACGTCGAGTCGTAGGGCTCACTGAACTTGAAGTCTGTGCTCTCCAGTGCCTCGGCCAGATTATCCAGGAGTCCACCCGCCGCTGAGATGAGTGTCTCCTGTTGCTGGGGATTACGTCCGCCGGTGGGATCGTTGATTTCCAGCGGTTGCAGTTGCAATTTCGAAATCTCTGCCGCCATCGATGTTTCAATGTCAATGGGATTATCGATGGGAGTTTCATTTTGAAAGTTTAGCAAGAGTCTGAAAATAAAATAGAGAGACTGATTAATATCTGATCAATCAAGAGAGTTTTTCAACTTACTCGGAATTAATATATTGCGCTTCTCCCGTTGACTCGAAGGTGTGGATCAGTGTGGTTCCCTTGGCATGGGCCATGCTCAGGAAGTAGCCCGTCTCGTTGTGCGGCAATATGCCGTAGATGGCCTCGTTGCCAATGATGACGCTCTTCTGATGATCGAATTCACAAGTGTTCGGTGGCACATTGCTGCGGGTGACATGCACCGCCTCCGAGTAGGGAACACAGGTCATCAGCTCGGGAGTCTTACGGATGGATATGTAATTGGTTTTGTTGGACACAAAATATTCGGTCTGACATTTGCCGTGGATGCCCGTCTGAAACATTCGAAATTCGCTACAACAATGAAGATCATTTGGTTACTGCTAGATTCTGGCGAGGATCACTCACCTCATCCACCACAAAGGCGCCGCTGGACTTCATCTGGAACTGCAAGGTGCTGGCAATGGCACGCTTGAAATTCATCGACCAGATGGGATCACCCTCCTTGAACACCACATGGGATATTGTGCCCTCCTTGGTGAGGACAATCTTGAAGGGCTTGTATGGCGGATACATTTCCTTGTTCTGCAGAAACTTCTCGCCCGAATTGTTCAGCGTTACATCGTCAATGACAAGCTGTGAATTGCGAAGTAGAAGATGCGATGAGGGAATTGATAAGTGTCTGGGAAATCCCATAACGCTGTAATCGTCAATCTTCAATCTTTTAAATCCTCACACATACAATTGAGACAAATCAGCTGTCTGAGTTGAGTTTATCGTAAAGCGAATAATTAGTATTACATATGCCAAACATACTATGTATACATACATACACACATATGTATCCCGCCTATGCCTGTTGATAAGAATAGCGCCGCTTTCAAATCCCCCATTCCCGCAGTCAAAACAATCTAAACTGATTACGACGCGTACATATGTATTGTATATATACAATACATACATATATATATTTTATATGCATCTGCACATGCATACAAGTGTTCATATATGTGATTATTTATGTGTAGACTGGTAGCATCATACATATAATATATTATCTGTTGCGCTTTCAATGAAAGAAGTTCACAGCCGAGTTCAGTTCATTGTGCACTGCGACTGTGAAAGGTTAAATTGTTTTTAATTCATCTGCGAATTCTTTTGCAGACTCTCTGCAAAAATACAACAACAAACAACTCTAACTGGGAGACATTTCTCAACATTTCTGAAAATAAACTGGTGCTCACTTTCACTATTAAATTGTTCAAATTGATCATGAAATCAATCAATTTATTTGGTTCTCAATTGATTACCAATAAATTTATGTATGTATGTTACTGCATACTCGAATTTGCTATTTATTAGTAAAAAATTCATTTCGTTTCTTATCAAATTAACTTTTTATGTGAAATACGAGACTAAAATAAATGGTAGTGAAAAAATTATTTTTTCTAATTTTTATACAAAACAATGCAATGTATTGAAATTTCAATATGAATCAAAGCTTTGAATACTCTATCAGAAGATTAAAGATCTTACTTTTTTAGTTTCTAGCTATAAAAATATGTATTTACAAGAATTCCGAACTAATTTTATTTATGCAGAAACAATTTTAAAAACATTCTCTAAAGATAATATTAAGCATACACGAGTGACAATATCTTGGCTTTTATTTGGGCTCCAGTGGCCTGGAGGAATAAGTTTATTATTTAAAATTGGCTCTTATTTGTAAGATCTAACAAAACTTGTGTCTTTGCTAATTCTTTAAATATTTCTTATAATTTCTAAGCTTCTCTCACATATAATGATTAAAAATCTTTCTAATCTTTCACCTGATAGACTCGACTTACCGCTGCGGCCATGGAGAGTTCACTTTGTCGCTGAAGAGTTAATTTGCCGCGGACAATCCAACCAGTTGTTGGAGGTGATGGACGCCCTTCGTCCTGGGGCTTGGAGCCGACTAGAACATTGCCCACATATTCGTAAAGCATTTGCTTATTAATGCCAATAAAGTTGAAAGAATGGCCGACATCGATTATTAAAAATATAACTGAAAATTGAGAAATGATGTTCAGCATTCAGTTTGCATTCAACAAGAACCACAAGAAATGGAAGAAGCCGGGGGCAACAGCATCCAATAAACTTTTTATCAATTGAAATTTGTCTATATAAATACATGTACATATGTATATGTAGATTATTAATGTGGTCATCACACAAAGCGAAAAACTTTTTAATCAATATTGTTAAATACATGAATTTATGAATGTACATATTGCTTGTTGTTCTTTTTGGTTTCTATTCTACAATATATTTATTTATAATTTTTTTTTGTTTTGTGTTTTTAAATTTCGTTTAATGTTATTCAATGAAATATTACGTCATGTTCCTGAATAAATTCTTGATATGGTTCTTTGGGTTTATCAATTAGGTTATTTTTTACTTTCTACGTACACACAAACACGGAACACTTCAGTCGCCGCATGATTTACTGAATAAATAATCGTATTTATGGCGATTTATTAACGATTTATTCACGCCAGACTCTGATCGCATGCAATATATATTTAAATATATATCAACTACTATATATACATATGCGTATATGTAATTGGAAATTTTTTGTCAAAGAAGCCGCCGCTTTTCTTTATCACCAACGTGTATCGCCGAACAATTTTCGAATTTCACGTCTGCTTAGCTCGCGATCCGCACTCGAACTGAAGCTGGCTCTGGAATCAAGCCGATGCTCTGGCCTTGCTTGAGGTTCTTACTGATAAGCAACAGTCGCCGCCTTAGATCGATGCAAAGAGCATCTCGACTCTCTTGAGACGGTTGCTCTTTGAGTTCGTAATTAAGAGATTACATTAAGAGCTTAAAGACTGGGAAATTTATAAAAATTACAATTACGTATTTATTATTACAATAATATAGACAAGAACTAGGACTCTGATAAGCTGCTCATGTACAACAAGTACCACAAATCACACGTAACAAATATAATCGAAACTAGGCTTAATATCTAGGTCTTTTTATTGCCATCTCTTAGCGTCCGCCTCCGTGCGCATGACCCCCTTTAAACACTGCTCCAGTGCCCGTAGTCGCGGGCCGTTCTCCTGTTTTAGTAGCAGTACCAGCACCAGATGTAGACGCAGATGACTCGGCGTCGTCAGTTGCGCTCTGTTCAGCGTCTAGATTCTTAAGCTGCTGCTGCCACATGTCTGCATAGATGCTGTCATCACGCTGCACAAGCTGGTCGTGTCTACCGCGCTCCACAATGCTGCCCTCCTTCAGCACCAAAATCTCATCTGCGTGTATAATCGTGGACAGGCGATGTGCCACAATAATGGTTGTTCGATTGGCACAGACGCGAGCCAATGCCGCTTGAATATTGCGCTCCGTGTGCGTGTCCAGCGCAGATGTGGCCTCGTCCAGGAGCACAATAATGGGCGACTTCAGAAGAGTTCTCGCGATGGCCACACGCTGTTTTTCACCGCCACTCAACCGCAGTCCTCTCTCACCCACTTTAGTCTCATAGCTTTCGGGGAATCCCATGATTCTCTCGTGTATGTCCGCTGAGCGCGCAGCCTCGTAAACGGCATCAGCTGTTGATCCTATCTTAGCGTATTCAATGTTGTAGTAAATGGTGTTGTTGAAGAGCACTGTGTCCTGAGGTACAACACCTGAAAAATTGAAAAGTCATTATATTGTCATAATTGAAGCTGAATATCTCAGTTGCTTACCAATTGCCTTTCGCAGACTTTGTTGTTGAACCAACTTGATGTTCTGTCCATCGATTGATATGGATCCCATTTGCACGTCGTAGAAACGGAAGAGCAGCCGCATTATTGTACTCTTGCCAGCCCCAGAGGGTCCCACAATGGCCACAGTTTTGCCAGCCGGCACCGAAAAGCTGATATTGCGCAATACCGTCTTCTCCGGCGAATAGCCAAATGTAACATTGGAGAACTCAATGCCACCGCCAGCTGTTAGCAACGGTGCACAGCCTGGAGCATCAACAATTTCCTCGTCCTCGCGTAACAATTCAAACATATTTTCCATATCCACGAAATTCTTTTGTATAGCACGATAGTATGTGCCAAACCAATTCAGCGGCATGTAGAGATCCATCAGATACGTGGAGAAGAGCACAAAGTCACCGACAGTTAAAGTTTGATGATGCACCACCAAATAGACGCAGAGTAATGAGCCCGCTAATAAGCCCAGACAGAGTATAATATTCTGTGCCGTGTTCAGCATATTCAACGTGAGCATGGATAGAAACTCCTCCTTTTGGTACTTGAGTATGGCCTCCCTGTAACAGTCAACCTCGTAGCCTTCGGCACCATAGTATTTGACCGTCTCAAAATTAAGCAGCGAGTCTACACTGCGAGCACGCTGCTCATTGTCCGCCAGATTCATTCGTCTTTGGTACTTGGTGCGCCATTCTGTTATGGCAATGGTGGAAGCTATGAAGGAGATAGAGAAGAAATTAATACAAGACAGTATAAAAAGTATTCATCAAGTTGACTTACCTATATACAAGAACATGGTTAGGAATACGATTAAACCGAACCACCAGTTGAAAGCGTAGATAAAGAAGACAACCGCCACAATCAGATCGAGTATAGTTGGAGTTATCGAGAAGACAATATAGTTGAGAAGATTGTTGATTGAATCAGTGCCGCGATCCATGATACGCAACACCTCGCCTGTCTTGCGTTGCAGATGCCAACGCAAAGACAGCTGATGCAAATGCCGGAATAGATCAATCTCAATCTCCCGAGTCGTATACTGCTGCACGCGAATCCAAAGGAACGTACGCAGATTGTTGAACAGACCCATGCCGCCCGTACCGCCGCCTTGGAGAAACGATAACGCCACATAAATAAGCACAAAGTCCCAACGGAATTCGAGTGGCTCAATGGTTAGGCTGTCGACTGAATGGAAAAAGGGAGATATCATTATTAAGTTGCCTTTTCATTATAGCGATAACATGACCTACCCAACAGCTTGCGATAAATGGGCAGAAACAATTTAATGACGCGACCGGCAAAGAGTAGAATAATGCAAACAACAACAGCGAATTGCAGCATGGCATCCTTTTTGGGCCACAGATATGGAAATAGTGTGCGCAACTTGCGCCAACCATTTCGAAAAGCAGACCCACTTGGCACATCGCCAGTTAGGTTAGTCGTTGACTCATTATCCAGACGCTGGTGCGGATTATAGGGCGCCATTATGCCTGGCGCCTTAAGACCAAGCACAAAGATGAGCAGCGAGCATAGGAAACGTGTGACAAACATGCCCATTTCGATTTCATCTTTGTTGCTGAGTAAATAAATGAAAAGTTTAATTAATAGATGTTTTGAGTACAATTAAAACAGATTATAATGAATTTTGGGCAACTACTTTTAGATAAAAACTGAGGAATGACAAAGTTAAAAAGTACCGAAGAATATTTGTTACATTATTATGCTTTGCCTTATCTTTGAGTTATTAATATTGTAAGTAGCAGACAATTTGTATATAATTGTACATTGATAATTTAACTGATAACAGGAGCGATACGCCCCTAAATCAAAAACATGGCTCGAAAGCATTACTGATAAGTAAATCCCCTACAAAGTGACGTCTCTACCTGCACAGTGTCACAGTAAATAGTTTTAAATACCAATTAACTTCTATTTAAATTAATTGTAAAGTGATGCAAATATAAAAATGGATAAACATACTTCTTTAAATGGAACCACCAGTCCTCGTGGCCCAAGTTGACGATTGCCAGCGCTTCATTGATCAGTGCCAAAGTCCAAAAGAGCAACAAAATGAGGCCATGCCCACGCGTTGGAACCGAAGGCAGTTGATAGTGCCGTTCCTTGACTATGAGGCAGATGCAAAATGGATACGAGAAGCATACAACACATGTGTAAAATATCTGCAAATAATGAAATACAATAATAATCAAAGATCTCAAATTCAATTATTTATTTATTATCATACTCACCATGTAACCATACACCGCACTGTCCGCGTAGATGCGGGCGTTTAGAAAGAAACGCAACAGCGCCAGCACCGGCACAAAGAGGAGCAGAAACAATTGCAGTGCGTACAGACGAGACTTGGAGATCTGTGTGGGATCCGTGGGCGTGGCATATTTGCGGTACATCAGCAGTTGTATGCCGCCGAAGAGGAGCAGGAAGCCGCCGCAGACGGCTGGCCCCACGGTGTCCATGAAACAGTGCGAGACGCCATGCTTGGTCCAAATCTCACCAAACGTCACGTTCGGCGGACAGTACAACATTTTGAGTGCCCTGCAATTTGTGAAATGCTCAAATTAATCAAGTTCGCAGCTGCTTATTGAGACCTTAAATGCCTGCCGTAAAGTTTACACAAAAAAAGGCGTGCGCAAAATGTGATAATTATATTATATATTTATATCACGATAACCGACGCGTCGGGTGCAGACGGGCAGTGTGAAAAAGTATATGCGTTGCGAGCAAAATGACTTACTACTCGATCTAAAGATAAAAGTCCACTACAATATTTTTATTTTAAAAGTTTGATATATTATTTTTACGTAGCACATTTAATATTTAATATGTGTAGCTACATATAATTGGGTTTTATTTTCCGGCTATTTCACAATTTTTCACAGACAAAAATCACCGAAATAATCGGTATAAATTAAATGATATAAACTATTAAATTGCCTGTGCTCACAAGATAGTATCCACTAAGTACAAAACAAAACTTGCAAATCATTCAAATCATTGTTTATGCAGTTTATACTTATCGTAATTATGCAACTCAATTTTATTTGACTTTATTGATAAACATTGATATCTTTTACACAATTAAATATTGTTGCGGCTTACCTTTTTTTACGCTAAGCGTAATTAATGTGTAATATCTGTATAAAAGACTATATATTCAATTTAATAATGCTGCACTTTGTTTTAATGAACAGAAAGTGGATGCGGCTCTATTTATTTACAACTCGGCACTTTTGTGCTCACTTTGGCACTGTTAACAGTGTTGCCTGGTGTTCAGCGCATATAAACATATAAAATAACTAGGTTCTTGTTGATATTAAATTAGACTACGACAATCAGTAAAAAGAAAACGCTTCCATAATTTTATGCCCTGAAACATTTTAAAATTATAAAATACTTCGTTGATGTCAGTTAAACGCATTTGATGCTAGAATATGCTATATGAACTTCAAAATATGCTAGATTTTTGGCTATAAAGCCTAGTACCGACGTGAGATAAATTTTTAGCGGCGGAAAATGCACAATATTTAGCTGTCGACGAGCGTAAAGCCAGAGTTGCCAATGCAGCACGGAAAAAATAACATAAAATGGAATGGTAACTCTATGCGTCAGCAGCGGTTTATTTTAAAGCGTAGTACGCTCTAGCTGAAAACATTTTGGACGCTCGAAATGTTCGATGTTTTGAAGTCCGGCCTTACAAACTTCAGTGTGACAGCATAATACCAAAAATCACTAAAAAGTTGAGAGATTGTTGGTCTTTTGCTGCTGTGGTCCCACTGTTGCGTCAGCTGTGCACAACAAATAAACAAAACAAATAAATAACATAGAGCACAACAAAATAGAGAAAATTGACCAAATAGACATGATTTGAGAAGTGGCAGCGACTAATACCCTATTTATTAAACTAAATATTATTGATTATAAAAATCAAGTCAATATGTTTTTTTTTCGGTCAAATCTCACAATATTGGCCTCTGTTGCACCTCTTCAATCAGTCTAATTCGCTCTTTGTGTTCAAAGATCTCAATTCGGCTTTTATTTTTCTGCTTGTTGGTCGCCATTTCTGTTCAAAAAGATTTTGACCTTTCAAAACATCGATTGAATCGTTGTTTTGAAAAAGGTCAAAATAAAGCTGCCATCTGTTGACCAAACAGTGTTGTAAAATGCCAGAAAATATTCTGAGCTGCCCATATTTAGGTACAGCGTACATAGGTTTAGAAATGGCCTTACAAAATAATTTCGAGCATGTTTGCAACCCTTTTTTTATATGGAGTTTTGGCCTTGCAAAAATATTTTCGGCTAGAGCGTACTATGCTTAAATATGAACATGCAGAGCTGGTTTGCAAAAAAGAGCAGAGAATAGGCAATGAAAAATGTATATTAATATTAATAGAGGAGAAATATGCGATGAAACGCAAGCACAGCGGGTATTTGGTGCACTTATCGCTTTTGAACTTTTCACGTGGATTCTCCCTCTAAATTAATGAAAAAATACAAATATTGGCCTCTTTTCCACCTCGTTAATCAGCAGAATTTTGTCTGCTGTCTCGAAAAGATCCAATCTGCTGTTTTTTGTTAATTTCACCGCCATTTCTTTTGACTTATTGTGAGAGAGTGAGATAGATAGATACCGAAACTCTAAAGAAATATATTTTTCGCTTGGGGCTTGACAGCTGTTTCAAACAGTGCTCGATAACGCCCGTTCCTTATCTGGCAACTCCGTTTTTAGTTACAGTTTAGTTGACGTGCGGACCGACAAGCGGAGATAAATGTCGTCTTCTTCTTATTCACCTTACGCCAGCGTTTTTTTTATATGGAGTTTGACCTTACGCTAGGCCTTTTTTCTGACGTCGGTACTAGGCTTAAGCGATTCTCAAATTTTAATAGCCATTATATTTTCAAATATACTACATCTAGCCTGAAATAAGCTGATCTGGCAGCACTGACTGTTAAACTCAAAATGGCATGTTAATTGAACATATATCGGAAACTTATCGGTATCGGATTTTTTTAAGGCTGGTACGCAGTCATTTTTCAGTTATGATTTAGTTTTATTTTTGCTTCACCAATTTTCGAAAAAATACCTATCACTAGTTCCATTTTATACTGATAAATTGATTTACTGATGTCAATTCTTCGGTCTGGAAAAATTTGTTTCCATAAATGATTTACTTTGATGTTTATTTATTAACATTTTTGTTTTTCAAAATTTGGAAAAAATTTCATTTAATTTGGAAAATGGATACAGAATTGAGTTTCCCATTTATTGCACTAAATGAAAAGTGTTCAATAACTTGAAAATCTATATTTTGTAAATAAATATTTATTCTTGAGTTCTAAGTTCGTTTTTTTGTTGTTGCTTTTAATACTTTAAATAACATATTTATATTTAGAAATAATTGTCTTAAGACTTAACTTAATTAAAAATCAGTTTAACGAGTTTCTGAGTTGGTTGATGAATATTCAAAGTGCCAGGAACAAATCTATTGGAGTCAAAAACTACATTTGAACAATTCTTTAAAGTCTTTAAACTATTACTATACAATCTTATGTACATTACTTGGGGATTAACGAGCAAGCTAGAAAAAAATTATTTACTTAAATTAAAAGTTTTAAAAACTACAAGCGTTAAAATTTCAACCTATTTACATTTTTCAAATTTGATTATCTGTCATTAGCTATAAGGTCTCAAATTTTGTGCTGAATTCTCAAGAACTGTCAGTTTGAGATAGAATTGACGAATTCTTGCAGCAGATTCAAATAGTCGGAACAGTGACTATATAGATAGCTATATACATTTCTATTGGTTATATATGTATACTAAATTGTTCAACTTGGTTTTAAATTATTATCACAAACAAGTACATTTAATATGCATCATTACGAGTAGGTACTAGAAGATGGTCATTATAGTAGACCGGAAATCTTAAGGTTGCCGGGATGGGGCACAGTGAGTCTTAAATGTTTACAGCTATGAATTGATTTTGGCCAACAGCGGCTGCGTCACGGCGCTGTTTCCCGCCGTTGGACGCGGACAATCCTCGGCCAATCCATGGCTATGGCTATTCGAGACGGGTGGATTCTTGGACAGCAGCTGCTTGTAGTTCTTGACTAGATAGCCATAGGGATTATCACTGCTGAGGCCTGGAATGTTTTGGTTACTGCAACTACTCGCACTCCGCTCCAGACTCGAGAGAGCTGTCGTCGCCATCGGCATTGGCATTGGCATTGGCATTGGTGAAATTGGCGCCTTGTTGTTGATCAGCGGCGTCTCATCACAGTCGGCAAACTTAATCCGCTGCCCGCTGCCGCCGCCGCCGCTGCCCATGCTGCCCGTTTCAGTGGCGGAGGCATCGCTGCGACTTGACTTCAGCAGCGTTGAGATCGTGGGCGATGGCTTCAGGCGACTCCTTGCCTGCGTCGGGGTCGGCTGCAGAATGCCGCTCAGATTAGAATTGGAATTGGAGTGGGATTGCCCATGATGGCCATGGCCATGGAGAATGCTGCTCGTGTGATTCTTCAGTGTGCCGCTCAGAGGCAGCCGAAAGTGGGCCAATTCCCAGCTATCGCTAGTGGTGGCATCTGCACCATTACCTGCGGCATCTCCGTCTGCCTCGACGCTGCGAAGCGAACGACTGCCATAGATATCACATGGATGCTGTCCAGCTTCCAAATGATAGTGCCTGGCCTCAGTCTTCTGTTGCGCACTGTAGTCCAAGCAGTTGCCATTGAGCTTTGGCGAACTGGAGCTGATCTTGCGCTTAACTCGCAGATTGGGCGACGTTTCCTTATCCACCGATGGCAACGTGATCGCCGGCACTGCTGGTGCTGCTGGTGGCGGAGGTGGTGCCAATGTGGGTACAACACCCAGCTCTGAGTATTGCTTGTAGATCGTGTGCGGCTGGCGTTGCGGTTGCTTCAGCGAGGAGCGTCTCGTCAGCATCAGCTTGCTGGGCGAGATCAGGGCATCGGGCTTGGGCACCTCGCCCTCCAGCCAGTAGGTTAACATCTCGCCCTTGCCCTTCATGGGCACCAGACCACGGCGCGTGGTCACAAAGCTACCAAATTCATCTAGTGCCAACTTGGTCGTCTCGCTGATGTGAATCTTGAGTGCCTCCCCATTGGACTCCATGCGAGAGGCGGTGTTCACGGTGTCGCCAAAGAGGCAATACCGCGGCATCTTCTGGCCGACAACACCAGCCACACAGGGACCAGTGTGCAGGCCAATCCGGAGCTTCAATCGGTCATTGGGCCGATGGTGGATCCGAAAATTGTGAACCGCCTCGAGCAGGGCCAGAGCAAGGCGGGCAATCTCCCGGGCATGATAGTTCTCATTGCGAATGGGCAGCCCGGAGACGACCATGTAGGCATCGCCTATTGTCTCCACCTTGTACACATCAAAGTTCTCCACAATGGAGTCGAAACATGTGTACAGATCATTGAGGAACTGAACCACTTGCATCGGCGTGCTCTCCGCTGAGATCGCTGTGAATCCGACGATGTCACTGAAGTATATGGTCACCTGGTCAAAAGTCTCGGCCACCACGGGCTGCCCGCTGATCAGTTGGGCGGCAACGCTCTGGGGCAGCAGTTGGTAGAGCAGCTTCTCGCATTTCTTCTTCTCCTCGAGATAATCCTGGGTGCGCTCCTCGACAAGCTCCTCCAGATTGTTGGCATACATTTCCATGCGTTTCAGTAGATTGTCCACAATGTTGCCAGTCTCATTATCTCTATAGGCGAGCATTGGAAAAACATATACAAATCGTTTATTATTATTATTATCGCATATAAAATTTAGTTAAGAATCGAAATTGAAATGACAAATGAAATTTAAAAAATTCATTAATTGCTAAAGAAAATAATAGAAAATATAAATCTTACTTGTTGAACTTGCGTATCATGGACTTGAGGGTATTGAAGTCGGGTCTTTCCAGCGGATCCTCGGCCCAGCAGCGTCTGATGATGCCAATCACATCCGCCTTGGTATCGCCGCACGGTTCCAGCTCTGGACGGAAGGGTTTACCCAACAATGCCTGCGGTTGATAGTTCTTCACCAACTCGATGATCTCTGGAATGTGGTGGGAATTTCTCTGCTTTAGATTTCAGTTCATTTGTGTTTGAAATTTTGTAGTAGTTAAATATTGTGTGACTGTATGTTTAAATATTGCAACAAAATCAAAGTCCAAGATCCAATGGAAAACGGTGAATTACACTTCTGATCTTCGAATACACGGACAACACTCGCATTCAGATTCAGTTTAACTGCAATCATGTACTCCGAGCAGCATCATTTGGAGTTCCTTTGGCCCTATCTGCTGTCCGGGGAACCGATCAAGCGATCACGGATCACTGGTAAATCTTGGAATGACGACACTGGCATCTGGTCTCATGATGCCCTGTTCACATTCTATAATGATCGCGAGGCACAAGCCGAGATCAAGATTCTCAATTTGCTGATGCACCGCAGTCCGCGTGAAACTGGTGGCATTGAGAGAGTCACGTTCCGACCAAGAGGTCAGTAAAATATTACAAGTTTCATAATGTTTTTAATTCCATAATCTTTGATCTTTGATAGAGCCCACTGATGCTGAGATTGTCTTTGGCAACTGCGACTGTGAGAAGCTGCTTTGCACTGGACGGTCATGTAAAACTGGTTGGGATAAATCCCGCATCGATTGGCTGTGGGACTTGGAGCACTTGGAAAGACAGGATCAGCTACATTATATTTGGCGGGAGCACGGCAGCTACAAGCCGCTCACAAGAGGATCACCAGTTCCATCAGTTATCCAACTGCGGAGAACTGCAGATTCGCGGCCACCAAAGAAAACCGGATGCTGGAGTTGGCTGCGACACAGTTGTGGCTATGTCTCTGATACCGAAGAAAGTTTGGATGCTGACAAGAGCGCGATAAGTTTGTGATTTGTATCTCAAGTTTATGTACACTTTTCGACAAAAAAATAAGGAAACCATTAAATGAGTTTTGTGTCTCAACTGCAACTGCAAACCGCATTCGAATTTCATTTCAATTACTGTGTTTCTGGTTCTGGCCTAAATTGTCTATATAAGATATTCCGTTAGAATGACAGCTGGCAAATGGCAGACAGACAGTCAAGGAGTTAAATCAACTCGGCGTATAATTTGATGAACTTGTCAAGTGGCTGGAAAAAGCGGCAATGGCTTGGAAACTTGCGGACCAACTTTTCAAAAATTAAAGTTAACTTTTATGTGCAAATCTCATTCTCGTTGAACTCATGAATGTTTTGTGCGAATGCAGAGGATTAAATACAGAGATAACTATAGGAATTAAATTTAAATTACGTTTGAACAATAAGCTTGTTCGTGTCTTAAGTAAGAGCAAGTCATTTACATAAGAATAAAAATAAAAATAAATAATATAAAATATAAATCTTTATGCTATTCTATGCTATGTGCAATTTATTAATTAAATTTTAAAAATTTTATGTTTTTATTAATTTAAAAATCTAAAGTCACCACAGAGTGTTTGTTTATATAAAATTGTTTGACTGAAATAAATTTAACTGAAATTTAAATTTGGTTTATTAACCAACTTTCTCTAGAATTATCATTTAAATTTTCCATATCACCAAAATGCATATTAAATATTTATAGCGCCTATCTGGCATAAATCTTATGCTGCTTTCTATTAAAACAAAATCCAGATTTAAAATATTTATGAAATTGAGCAGAATATTTAAGAATTATATTTTAAAGTTTTGAATTTAATTAAAGCTGTTTTTTGAGCAACGACGAGTGGATTATCAAAGGCAATATATAGTATGCAAAACTAAATTAATTTCAAGTGATGGAAATTTACGTTGCATACCTTGAGGCGTCTTTTCGTGCACACATTTGCCCAGATAGAAGGGTCCTTGTCTTGTGGTTATCTCGTGCACGATGATGCCAAATGAATACACATCGCCCTTCTGTGTGCCCTCTGGAGCACGTTGGTTTTCCATCCTCAAAAGTTCAGGCGCTGTCCACAAGAGTTCTGGTAGGAAATAAGTGAGTATGAAAATGGGGAAAATACAAAATTTAAGCACACTTACTTTTCCAATAGGCGTGACTGTTGCAATTCTCAATATCGCTTTCGATGTCGTGATGAGTGCGTCGCAGGCTGTGCAGACCAAAGTCTGTGATCTTGAGGACAAAACGCGAGTCGACGACGCAATTGGAGGACTTCAGGTTGCCGTGGGAGCGAATGTCGGAGCTGTGGATAAACTGCATGCCACGGACAATGTCGTGCATCAGCGAGAGCTTGAACATCCAGTCCAGTTGGAACTGCTCGTTCTCTAGGATATCCTGGAGCGAGCCCTTGGGACAGTATTCGGTGAGGAGGAAGCTGCGACGCTGATCCAGGCAGGCGCCATAGAACTTAACCAAGTGATCGTGCTGCAGATCCTTCATGCGCTTCAATTCCAGCATCAGGCTGCGGGACAACATTGTGTTGACATTGTCCAGCTCTATGGACTTGATGGCCACTTTGCTCTTCTTGTACATGCCGACGGGTATGAAGATCTGGCGATCACCATTGATGGACACCATGTCCTCCGACATGAGCGTCAGTTGAGAGCTCTGCTTGACCAGGGAGTGAAAGGAGCCGCGCATGACATGATCGGCGGCATCCCGGAACATCACATCCTCCAATGAGACCTTCCAGCTCATGGAATTGATCTCCGCCTCGGCAATGTAATGGCGATATCCAAAGAAGAAGCATACCGCCATTATGATTATCATTGTGCCCAGGACAATGGAAAGAATCGCATAACCAGGCAGGGCTGTAAATCATTACAATCATTAAGATAAAATTACTACACTTTTAGAATTCACTTACAGTTGTCCGGACAGAGGGATCCATCGTATCCACAGATCGGGCGATCGGGTGGTGCCTGATCCCGTCCACCTGACCAGTGGATTTCCTTTTCGGACTCAAATTCCAATCGATTGTGCAGGAAGTGCGCCACAATCTCAAATCGCCCCGTGCTGGGATTCATGTCCAGGAGAGAATAGGCCGAGATGCGATCGCCATTCGAGTCGATGGTGACGTTGCCAGTGATGCCAGTGAAGCTGCGATTCCACATGCGCCTCACAATGTCCGTGCCATTGATGGGCCGCTTCAGCATACTCGGATCCTCCCGGATGCTCTCATTCAGGGCATTGGCATAGAGCAGGACACCGTCGAAGAAGGAGGTAACAAATGCCGAAATTGGCTCATTCTCACTAAATGTGTAGTTGTATTTGGCCGATGCGATGTCTTTGATCTGCGAATGGGTTAAACTTAGTCAGTGACTAGTGCCTCCTACTCCAATTGGTACTATCTAAAACCTTATCTGCTGCTGCTACGAGTATCTGTGAAATTTGCAACTTAATTGCTTTGGCACCCGTAAAATTCAATTACAACGACATCAACATCGGCAACGCCAACGAAAATTTCAACGGCTATGGCAATGGCAATAACAACAGCAATGGCCATGTCAACGACGAGTTTTAGCCCGAATCTGTACGGAAGTTATTGCATGCCGCACATTGCCAGGTTTTGCGCGGTCGAGTCGGGTCGAGTCTTGTCTGAAATCTCAGCCCTAAGGGGCTTACGTGGGCAGGACTCCATTTGCCGGTCCCTTTGACAGCCTGTGGCGGCTGAGACTGAGATGCGTCTGCGATGCCTGAGCGAATGTCAATGGAAACAGAAACAGGAGCAGAAAATGCGACCGAAACCGAAGCGCCTTTAGAAATATTCGCAACCGCAGCTTGTCGCATAAATCAAGGACACGACAATAAGTTAAGAGCCTTAGTCAAGTTGCTTCAATACAAGATTTCACTGACTTAAGCTGCATATTTTCAACTTAACAATCAATACATAAAATATGTACAGTCGAACTTCCTAACTCGAATCACCATTATCCAGAAAAAGTTCGAGTTAGGGAGACTTCGAGTTAGGGAATTTTTTTTTTAGTTCTTCAAAGAAACTACAAATGCATCTATTCATAAATACGTTTCAAATTGCAAATTTTCTTGATACTTTCAATAAAAATGGATTCCAGTTTGTTCAAGCACTGTCAATATTCTCAAAATTGGTTTCTTCGTTCTTTGCTGTATCCAGAAGAAGTTTCCGATTTTTTATATAATGAAAACTTTTTTTGCTGAGATACCATATTTTTCATCAACTTTAATTTATTTGGTCTACTTTCGAATTCACTTACTAATAAGTTTGAATATTTAATAATTTAATTTAATAATTTAAATAATCTTGCGCTGATACGCTAACATAGAAGTACATAAAGTACGTCTTCCCTGAAGCTAATTCACCAGCCAATATAATTGGTTGATGCAATATTCTATCATATTGCATCTCCATATGTCAATGTACATCAATATTACATATCCAAACGAGTCAGTAACAAAAGTATATAACACAAAGGAAAAAAAAATTCAAACTTTATTAGAGAGTTTCCCGAAAAATTCGTCTTACAGAAGCACGGGCCAATATTTTTGTTCGAGTTACGGAGAAATTCGACTTACGGAAGTTCGAGTTACGGAAGCAGATTTGTATGAAATTTGCTCAGTAAACGCTATTGCCACTCGATTTTGTTCGAGTTAGAGAAAATTCGAGTCAGAGAAGTTCGAGTTAGGGAAGTTCGACTGTATATTAAAGATTCATTTGTGCTTAAGAATATCTCTACTCTGTTTCAATTATACTTCTACAAAACTAAAAGTTAAAGATTAACTTGATTTTTATAATAATAATTAATATAAATATGTACATTAATTTAACTTAATTTCAGTAACATCGAAGAATATTTATTCCATTCTGAGTTTGGATGCTCAAATTCTCCTGGCAAAATTCCAAATCAAAGATTTACGGCAACTTCATAAAATCCTTTTGCAACTTCATTTACGAATATAATTTAGTCAACTTTGCGTAATGAGTTTCTGATGTCCTGGACATCGACTTGGACTTCCTGCAGCTCCTGAGCGGTGCAAAGTGTTAAGTGTCATTAGTTGGCAGTCTACAGTTGGCCATGGTCTACTTGCTTATCAGACCTGAAGCAGCTCAAACAAAAGACAAAGAACAACACAAGCCATTACAGAAATCACTTGCTCTTGTTCCTTGCCTGAGTTCCTTCAAGTGGCTCTACAGAGTTGGCTAACAAATGCTTTCAGCTGGACTCGTTTGCCACGTTGTTTGCCATTGTTGCTCTTGTTGTTGTTGCTTGTAAAATATATTTACGACTTTAGCGACTCCTCCATAAATACATACATACATACATACATACATATGTAAGTATGTACATATGCAAAATAGGCCGGCCGTCGAGCACGTGCGCTGGCATTGAGTATGCATGAGCACAGAAAAAAACAAGTAGGCAAGCTCTTGTCGAGTATGCTCATCTGCGAGATACCCTTTACTAGGTGGAGTGAAAAGTAACCTCCTTGACCAGGAAAATGCGCTGTAATCGCAAAAAAGTTTATGGTGCCTTCTAGTCCAATCATATTTGGGCAGACAAAAAAAAATTTTTAGCGCAATGCAGTCCTTTTTTTTTTTTTGAGACCCGATTTTTGTTGACGTGTTTGGCTTCATGTTGAGTAAACGATTTTCGCTTTTTCATGAATAATTATTTTTTGAGAAAAAAAAACGGCGAAGGAATCAAAAGAAAAGTTGAATAAAAATTATAATTATTTAGATTACACCGTAAAGTATTGGTTTTGAGAGTTTCGTGGTGGCCAAAACTCCACTGGCGATGAAGTCCTCAGCGGCAGCCCCTCCGATGGGCATTCACAGGAAAATGTCCGAAAAATACATGAAATGGTATTGGTCGACCGGAAAGTGAAGGTGTGCCAGCTAGCAGATGCCACAAGGATAAGTATTGTGCGCACACGACATATTTTTGGCCAGATTTTCCATATAAAAAAATTATTCTGCCGCAGGGTGCCGTGCAAGCTGGCTCCGGAGCAAAAACACAAGCGCGAGCCAATTCGGAAAATCAACGTTTTGGGGCTCCAATTGATTCTCCATCCACCTCTTTCGCCCAATTTGGCTACCTCAGACTATTATCTGTTCCCAAACCTCAAAAGATGGCTCAACAATAAAAAAAGAAGCTCTCGGAAGAAGATCATCGACACCGCGTAGGAGAAATTTTGGTATTTTTTAGACCTTTCGAAAATCGGCTCCCAAAAAAAAAAACAAGTCACTGCATCGAGCTGAAATTTTTTTGTCAGCCTAAATTTGGTTTGACTAGAATGTACCAAAAACTTTTAAGCGATTACAGCACATTTTTCTGTTTAAGGAGGTTACTTTTCACTCCACCTAGTAATATCAGGATTTAGTGGTCGAGACGAATTTTGTCAAAATGGTTAGGGAATTTTGCGAAAAATATCCGCGAGGATTTCCTATCTATTGCCGTCCCTTTGAGCATCCAAGTGTTTCGGTGTTCGACAGGGCTTTATCTACTTCTTATATAACTGATATAAAATGTTTACATCATAATTTACGGTATGCTTATTTTTTGACTCTTACTTAAATTTGCACAATGCACTATGGAAAGAAGTCCGATATATTGGCATAAAGTCAATTTATAATAGAAAAATGAACTTTTTTCCTGATTGGGGGAAAAAGGGGGCTGAAGACAAGGTTTAATTAATATAAATATAAATTCTACTTAAGCCTAATTAAATGTTCATTGTGTTCAGAGTATACGCTGAAATTTCGCTTTTTTTCTCATAGTGCAATGCAACAATGGCGCCGAGCAGAAAAGAAAGTCGGATACATGACTCTACAGAAACTGGCCCAAAAAGAATCGTGAAACAATTTAAAATTCCCTGGCACTTCAATTCCATTAGCATGCAAATTTTGAATGTCGCTTCCTTGCGGCACTTAGTCAAAGACTCACCTCGTTGGATACCTTTGTGTAGGCATCGTCGTTTGGTTGCTTCGGGGTGACCGTCAACATGGCTGTGTAGGCCTTCTTGGCGCGCTCGTTGTTGAAGTCCGTATCGTTCTTATCATACCAGGGCAGCGACGTCATATATGGCACACTGCAATCACAAAAATCACAAAATTATTGATGTGGGAGTACGAGTATTCGTATTTAAGAATGTACTCAATTCGAGTATCTTATCAAACTGACATACATACATATAATATATCAAGCAGTTGCAGTTTGTACTAGTCTTATCAATGTCGTTGCCTTTGGTCTAAGCTTTTAGTCTGACAAGCGTCATAAGTTTTTTATAAATAGAAAATGTAAATTGCAAAATGAAAATACTATTCTCAGCTTTAACTCTCTTTACCCCTCTCTCTCTCTCTCACTATCTCTTTGAAATTGCCTTCCACCTTCCCGACGAGTGTGTCAATAAGAAATAGTGTATAAACGATACTGTTGATGTGAATGTAAATGTTTTAATTTATTTTCTTACACACTGTGTAAGTGCATGTACTCGTTATCAGTCAAAGTTTGTTTGTGTTTCCACCTCAATGTCAGCTATTCTGTGCTAAATCAGCAATTGACATTAGCCGCAAGTCGTATATGATGAACAGATTACTTTACCTCCGGTTAAGAACAAATTGTGTAGTTAATTATGGACGAGTTTGTGGATCAGGCTTGGAATCTTTTTAAAATCTTATTGCAGTTGTGAAATCAAAATTGAATAGTTCTTGCAATTTATGATTAATACTACAAATTTCCAAAAAATTTATAAACTAACTGATTTTATAGTATATAGTATTATACTTTACTTGCACTTTTAGCAAGAAACAAGTATTGTGATAATTTATTGATCTTATTAATTTTAATACGGTTACCCAGCAGTTAAATATAATTAAAAAATTACGTAGAATTTAAAATTTGTATCAGGAAATTCATTTATTAATGCATTACATATTCTCGTATACGAGTAGGTACAGAAAATTTCTATTTTCATTTGCATTATTTTGCATTGATTATGAGGTTCATGAAGGTTATGTGATTAGAGAGCAATGTAAATGCATGCAAATAATTTTTTGAATTTTCGCTCACTGCCATATCGAGAAGAGAACATGTTTTAGCCATCTGCCCTGTTTTCTCTAAAATAATATGACTTATTCGTAAATATTTGTTATTCGATTATCCCACCTCGAGTTGGGCGAAATCTCTGCAATGGTGTACGAGAAGCCATTGTATGATTAAAGTGATTACCTGAGTCGTTATTACGTATTTAGAAATGTAAATAATAAAAAATATTTCCGAATGAATTGAACTCATTTTAAGATCAGTTTGGTATTACCAGGGACTGCAAATAATGATTATTGAAATTTTCTCTCATCAAAAAATCAATGACTAGAATAAATATACAAACAATAATTATAATGATTTAATTTGAGCGAAAAAATAAAACTCACAAATAACCATTATTTATGATTTTTATTTTTACGCTCAAAATAAACCTCACTTTAAATTCATGGCTTTTGTGTAAGATTTTCACCCAGTATTTTGGCATATTCCTTGAAAAGAAATCCAGGGGATCCATAAAACACGAAAACTAATCTTTAAAATGATTACGTAAACTTTTTTAGAAATGAGTTTAATTTTGAGCGAAAAAATTAAAATCACAATTAATGATTACTTGTGAGTTTTATTTTTGCGCTCAAAATTAATCGTTATCATTGAAGAAAATCCTTAAAAATCTTTAAATAATCATTACTATGTAATTTTTATAATATAACTCTTAATGATTACGGTCCCTGGGTAATACATTTGCTTGATATTTAGTCTTTTTATATTTATACAAAATCATGCTTACCAACTTCAAGCATTTTTCATTTATTTAATTGAGTTTTTTAATAATATAATTTTCAAGAGACTTATTCAAACGATAACAGAAACTTTTCCTTCTAAGAAGCGTAAAATGCAAAAATATTTCCTGGAATTCAATTTCTACAAAACAAAACAGATACATTTGTTATCTGAAAACATCAACAACTGAAGCTACCACAGTAAATGGTTGCTTTGCTCAGATAATCTACAAAAAAGTTAGAAATAAATATTTTTAATTTTGTAGCGGTAAGGCCAGGAGAATACTATTAGTGCCCTATTTACGTTAAAAGTCGATTGACTAAGTTACAAGTCTGATGCCATTGCTAGAATATCGTAACTCAATCTGTTGGCCTTGTGAAGGCGGCAAAGTTAATACGAGTTGATACTAGTCAAGTGTTGAAGTCAGTGTGGGTGTGAGGAAGCAATGACTCGGCTAATTTGTGATCACCATAGTGCCCATAATTATACAGCAGCTAAATATCTAGAAGGGGCTTGAAGAGTATCTCATTCTTTTGTTTGCTTGCCATTAGAGATAATGATGGTCAAGTCGGACAAGTGTCGAAAATCGGAATTTCCTCGATTTATAAATAGATATTAATTGCTGACTGCGTCTACGTCGTCGTCTTGAAGTTGCTTATAGCTATTTTTGTTGATAAATTTCATAATTTTAATAACCTTGGCTAATATGTACACATACTTATTATGCGCACTTTGTAAAGAATATTCAAAGTGCGCGTGTTTGCCAAAGTGAAAGGCCACAAAACTGTAGCGATTGCTATAAATGATCAGTTTCTGTGTTTTTGTTTGTTGTTGTGGTTTGTTAAGTAATTTATATATTTATTTTATGTTTTTTTTTTACTTGTACTTGTACTTGTACTCACCGCGAAAATAATTCAATATTGATGAAAACATATTCACCGCTATCAATCATATTCAACTCCTCGGCTGTCAGCATAATTTGACGTATAGACTGCGGATCGGCGCACATAATGACAACTGCAAAACAAACAAAATGGAAAATAAATGAAGATAATTATGAAAAAATAGTAAAATAAACTGCGAATTTCATTTAGCAGCTTCAATAACGAGTACAACATTTTTTTGGAGCTACTTTTTGTACATTGTCCGGTCTGGCTCACAAAATTTTTGCTTTCAATTAAAAATAGAAGCAGTCATCAAGCTTCAAGCTCCTGAGCTCTTGTCATTAAAAATGTATTAATTTATTTAAGACTTGTACACTTTTTTAACGAAACGACAAAAGTGTCAGTTTTCTTGACGTCAGCAGATAATTTAGAAATGTTTCGTGTGTTTCATCTGACTCAACGATGCTTCAGATTATGAAGTAGTTTATAGAAACCAGTGTCTTTTTTGACAGCAACACTCGAAACAGCTGTGGATATACCTCGATGGGCTTAAACTTCATATGGAAAAGTACAGGCGGTGGTTTCTTTGGTAAACCCAAAATACACTTTGGTTTGAGGCCCAGCTATTTTATTCTATGGTAAAGGGATCTGATGACTATCTGAGAGATCATTAGACGTAAAACGTAGAGGTAAGCAATTTAACTGGACTATAATTACACAAAATATCACAATCATAAAGTATTTTTATTGTTTTGGACTACAATTGATTTTTCGCAAAATCTATACAAAATTTCCATAAAGCACATTTCGTGAAAATGTCAAATTTATGCTTGACATATAAATAATTAATTACAAATCAGTTGGCCCGACAAAATGTATGTAATTTATCCAATTACAAATTTGAATGCCAGCGGAAAGCATACATATAAATATTATATGAAAAAAGGTCTGAAAGCCAATTACCGGTACGCAAGCTGAACCGCAAATGCCACAAAATGCAAATACATACATATGTATATATGTAGGTATGTATTGAAAACGATAAACAAAATCGGTTTAATTATTTACATGTTAAATTAATAGGTGCGACAATTGGCACATGTGTTAATTCTTTTGCTAAGCGAACTATTTAATTTGGCACTAAAATGCGGGTGCAAATAACAAATAAATTATTAAACTGTAAATTTCTGATTTCGGCTTGAGCGTGAGACTTAAAACAAATGGGTCTAATGATTGTATAAACTTACTTGCCCAATAAACACTATGTACATGAATATATTGTTTTTTGTTTCAATCTTTCACTGTTTATTCAATTTACTTTATACGACATTTTATTTCTTTTTATTAAAAGCTAATTAATATTTGTTCTACAGAATCTACTCCAACTTTTGCAAAATTCGTAGAAAATTGCCATAAGCACCTCTGGGCCAAGTTTTTTGTTTTTATTGTATATAATTGAAAACAGTAATTACTAAATAAGCTTTGACAATTTACTTAAAGCCCAACTATCCATGCCTCATGACATCAGTGTTTGCATTTTCCTTTGGTGCCTTGTGACTGAGTATAATTTTTTAAAGGCCAGTCTATTTTGCATAGAATAGACAACAATTTAATTAAGAAACAAGTGGGAAAGGCTAATTTGTAACTTTTCGTACCCTGCCATAGCGTGTACAAATTAAAAATTTACGGAAGGAGGCAGAGGATATCAACAGAGACAGAGGATATATGTAAAATAGTATATAATCGAATAACCAAAAACAATTATCACCACATTCGTTATATATGTGAACTTCTACAAAAAATAATTTCTACATATGCTGTTATTTGAGCATAATTTTTACAATTTAAACTTCAGTCAAAATTGTATATCCTGCTGAAATTTTTCTCCAAAATTTTACTTGTTCCTCTGTAATATGAATCATACAAAATTAAAGAGCATCTCTTAGTCCAGCACGAAAACATTGTCATGCTGTAAATGTCAAGTTCAGTGCAAAACTTTGACTTGACTTAATTAAACAAAAATCTGAAAATGAAATTCGGATGCAAAGCACATATAGTATTATATGTGTACAAACATTTGCAGGAGGGAGCGTGGAATGCTTATAATTATTACACAAACTGATTGTTCTCATTGTTGTTATTGTGGCTGATGTAAGCTGTAAATTAAGTTATAAATGCGAAATCATATTTGTGCATTTTAAGCTAAAGAGTCCAAATTTGTTGTGATTCTCGCATGAGTCAGTTGACAATAATTAATTAAGCATACATATGTTACAAATTAATATTCGTATGAATAACAAATTAGGTTCGATGTCTTTTGAACAATAAATAAGTCAATATGTTTTTATTTACAGCTGTTGTTCTGTATTGTCAAAAATTATTTTTATAAAAGTATTAAATTTATTACTACTTTGGTGATATTAATCAAAGTGTATAAAAATAAATAAAAATCTTATTTTACCACTTTGAAATAATACTACATTTATTTAATTTGTCAATTAAAAGTTCAAGAAGGGGTTAAATTAACAAAATGTGTCTGAACCGGTTCCTTATCAACTTAATGAAATGAATTGAAAAATACACCCGCAATTGACAAGTCAATACAATGTAAAATTATTGAACTTAAATCATCATGATTTCTGTAAAGATAATTTTAAAAGGCTATTTAAAGGTTTCCCAAAATTCCCAAAATATGTTTTTTAATTGAATAAAGGACAGTTTGACAATCATTAAATTATTATTGGATCGTAACAATTATAAGTTTTATCAAAAAAATTTTGAAATTGGAGATAGTTACTGAATTTTATAATAAAAATTGAAAATAAAACTTATTTGTTTAATTTTTTTAAAAGTTAAAAGTTAAAATATAGTTAAAAGTTAAAAACAAAACTTAAAAAAATAAAATGAATTTAAATATCTTTGCACGAAGTTATTATGTTGATGGGTATATATTTAATACATCAATAGAAAGGTAATGAAGTGTAGACTCATAACTCTTATTTGCAATCCCTGTAATTATATTATTATACCACATTGTACAGGTAATAATTGATCGGATTCAAATTAAAATATTCGGAGAAATATTCAAGTGAATTCCCGTCCGATAAGTCGACTGCCCTTGAACTCAGCTCTATTTTTAGGTTCTTTCCTGTCCCAACTGTCCAAAATACTTTTTTGTCATCAGTGGAATTTGCCGCCCTGACCAATTTGAGATTCAAGTAAAGTGGATTTTGATTGCACACAAAACCATTATTGTATTTTAATTAATTCATTTGAATGCAACAATTAAATTGCGGGTTAAAAATAGCTGTAATACGAATATATGTATATTGAAATATATATTTTGAAATCGATATACTTTGTACGTTAAAGTCATAAATTATAAATTTGTTTATGGGTTTGTGAAGTCACCAGAAGTTTAATCGTCAGTGGATGTGATTCAAAAGTATCAGTTTAACATATTAAAAATCAATTAGCATATATAAGTCTGTCTTTGTCAGTCTCAAATAGGCATAGCTTCTGTTTTCTTTTTTTGTTGTGGTTTTATTCATTATTTATTGTCGATAAAAACAATAAAATGCGATGTTATTAAGCATTATGGGGCAATAGAGCGCAGCTATAAGATATGCATACCAAATTTATTTAGGTAGCTCATTAATTTTGTTTTAATTTAATCGGAAGTTGAAACACAGAGTGCAAAATTTACTATTTTCATTGATTGAAATAGATTGAATATTTACCAACAAAATCGAATAAGTAGAGCTGCATGTAATTAAAGGCCATGGGGCTATAGAGTTCAGGGTATTCTCGACGCGATGAAATTGCAAGTGGATCAATTAAACAAGGTTATTTTTATAGTTCTCGCGACATTGAATCATGATTAGTTGCAATAATGAAGATACGTAAGAGTGGAAAAGAGATGGGTTCTCTTCAATATAATTGGATTGATGCCAATATCACAGTTTACTACAGATACCATTGGGGATTCCCCTTAAACCCTCTTGTACACTTACTTCTTGATCGCATGGCGACATTGCGAAGCAGCCGTATTATATAGGCCTTGGTCCAGTGTGCAGTATCAAATCCCAGCTGGTAAACAGATTCCTTCTCGATGGTATCATGAATGGCTGCCAGGCAGAGGAAGCACACCGAATTGCCCTTGATTTTGGCATTCTCATTTTGATAGATTAATGCGGTGCGTGTCCAGTTGTAAGTGTTCAAAATAGCGCGCACCATGTTGCCCAGATTATTGACCTGGGCGCCCTTAAGGCGTGTCAGTGTTGAGTAGCTCTCCGTCTTTTTGCTGAACTCTCCGGCATTTCCGCCAGTTGTGAGCAGGGGAATCTGCCAGACGTCAGCGTAGCGGGAGATGGGCGCCAGGACATACTCGCAGGGCAGGCCAAAGATGGCATTCATTTCCGGCCACTGTGTGAAGATCTCAAAAAAGCCAAGCGGCCCGTATGTGGAGGAGCAAAATGTGTCGCGTGAGATCAGGGTAATATCAATCTGTACGCCTCCAACGAATCCCAGCCGTTGGATATGCGCAATGCCGAGCTCGAGCACTGGCAACACCTTGGGCATAATGCAGTCGTTCTTGTTGTCCGACTCAACTGATGGCAGCAATGCCACAAACACCAGCTGACGTCGCACCAGATGTGCTGTGGCATGGCTCATGAGCCGGTGGCTCTCATGGCTGACGGTGCTGGGAAAGTATTGAACCAGTTGGGTTCGAGCCGATTTCTGTGAGTTTCTAGTGTCGGGCACCTTAAAGCTGTGCACATCCGATATGGAACTGATGCTGGCCACGCCCACATCGCCATCCACATTGTAGAACCAGGCGTTAGTTGACGCTGGCCCCGCTCTCTGAGTCGGCACCAGAAGAAGCAGCAGTAACAGCAGCAGCTCCTGAAGATGTTGTCGTTGTTGTTTTTGTGGCTGCCGCACAATGTTGTTGGACATTCTGCGACAGCTCGGCCGGATAACTTGACACTGATTTGTTAACTTAAGATTATTTAATTTGTTATTCGTACCAATTTCTATTATTATCATTTATGTTTGCTGCAATTTGTTTGAGCGTTGCTTTCGTATTCATGCGTTTTACAAACGTTGCACTAGTTCACTTTTTTTTGTGTGTCGATCTCATTATTAATGGACTTTTGTTGATTTTTGCATATTCACTCGTATTTTCGTTTAACGTTTTACGTGTTTCATATTTGCGGCGTCGCCTGCAAAACAATAAGGCACATTTAGCACACAGTTCTTAATTAAAACCTGTGTAAATTTCATTTATATTTAATTGTTGCTTTGTTTGGCTTTGCTTTGCCCTGTCCGTACTTTTAATAAATTTATTGTTATTTTAAATATTTTTGAAGTAATTTTATTTCGGCATGGTTTATTAGAAATAAACACTTTGTTTAATATTATTATTATTATTTATATGTTTTCTTTTATATTTTTGTGTAAAACTTGTAATACTCTTGGAAAGTGTATACAATTGTGACATAATTCGTACAGTTTTATTGATGTGCAACGCTTCACCGAATGTAGCCACAGTTGGCTTTTCACAAAACAAAAATAATTATGCAGAATTATTGATCGGATGCATATAAAAATAAGCGGAATAAATATAAAAACATCTGTCATTAATAAATAAAGCAATATTTAAATAATATTTAGGACGACAAATGTGTCCAAAGTCGGCCTATCTAGTAAATTTAAATTCAAATATGCCAATTGGCTAAAAAGTTAAAAGTTTTTCATTTTTATTCATTTCGTTTAATAATATATTCTCTGAATCAATAAAGAAAAAAACAAAAATCAGGCTAGTTGAAGTTGAGAGACTTAAAAGCTAAACTTATAAAATACAACCTGTGTCAGCATTTACAATTCGTCTGACCTTCACTTGTTTTAAGGACGTATATCTTAAAAAAATATGTACATACATATATATATAAGCCGAGGGTTTATTGGGGCGAGATATTAAATTCTCCTACTCTTGCCAAAAACGAAGTGCTGGATTTATAATATAGACGTAAAATGTATAGGGGTTTTTCTAAAATTTGAAGTAAATTCGTTACAAATTTAACGGCAATTACCAGTACAAGATAAAAAGAATGAATTGGCAGAAAACTTCTGTACACCCGCAGCACTCGATGGACCACAAATTGACCATAGACAACAAAGAGTGGAAATGTGTAGGTTTTTAGGTAGACTGGTTCTTAAAGACTCATAGATCGCTAGGAGAAGTTTAATCGAATAGTGAAGCTACCAGGTGACGTACTAGATATTAAAAGACATTCAAAAGCAACCAATTTCTTAAATTATAATGTCTTATAATTATAATTTATAGCAAAATCACAAAAAAAAAAGATTCCCAAAAATAACCACACTCCAAAAAGGCCTCAGGGCATTCAAACTGACCACAATGAACAATCGAAATAATACAATAAATATAAGGAAAAGTTGCAACAATAGATTGGCATAGAGATCATTAATGATGCCTTTCGGCATTGAAGCTCATAAGTATATGCGATGCCAACTAAAAAAAAAGAAAACAAACAAATCACTTTTTAAAAAGACTTTTGCACAATTGAAAGTCTTTGAAGGGGTTATCGCTCCTGAACTCAACAGATGAACTATTTTTGTAATTTTAGTAGATTTAGGATTGGATATTTATAGCAAAAGTTCATATGGTATCAGGAAATTAGATGCCAAAATTATGTGTAGAGGTAATTGGTAATTGGCGAAGAGTCTAAAATGTTTTGTTTACCACTCAGCTACCAATTGGTAACCCAGTTTCGTCTATTTTTAAATGCCAAAACACCAAATATGGGTCAGATCACTTGAGCCATTCCCAAACTTCAAACTTCAAATGGGCACATGCCATGCATTATGAAGAATGACAAAGTACAGCTAATGCTTTGTTTGAATTTTGTTGCTATTTTTTCATGCCTATTTTGTTGTTGTTGTTGTTAATTTTCAATTTCATACGGTCTCAGAGTTTAGTTGATTTTTGTTTTTTGCTTCATCGTGTATTATTTCGGACCGCGGAGATGTTAAGAGTTTACACGTGCCGTGGATTAACAGATCGATCGCCTGCCAGCATCACAGCGGGTGGACAACACGGCCAACAGACAACAGACAGCAGTCAAACAGACATCAGACAACAGACAGACAACAGTCAACAATCAATAGCCAAGGGTCATTAGTGCTGGCTTGTTTGTGTGCCGTTAGAGTTGCAGATAGTTATTGACAGCTGAGCTGCGTTATAATTATTGTTCGCACAAAGATTATTAATTTTTATTTTCGTTTTTCTTTTTTGGCTTTTGAGATCGTTTTGCTTTTGAATTGTGTACTTTTAGAGTATAATTCCCACCTTGCGATCCATCAACATTTAAATATGTGCACACGTAATTATTCATATTTTTAGACTATTTGTTTCTCTTTCTGTCCGACTAATGAAGTTCACACATTGTTTATAGCTTGCTTAATTGGTATGGACATAAACTGATATTTAACGCTAATTATGGACAGGCCCCTTTGATTCGATCTTCTATGGCTGTAAATCAAAGCAATCGATGTTTGTCCAAAACAAACTAGGTTTGTCTATAAATATAAAACACAGTTAATTATAGTTCTTCGCTACTGATTTATGATTTATGAATCTCTTGTCCACTAATTACAAATTTGAAACTCGAAGACTTTACTGTTACATGTTTATGAGATGCTTTGAGTTGATGCTCACTTCTATTTATATATATATTTATTCATAACAAATGGATATTCAGAACTGGGATAAAGAAAACGAAGTTCCTTCAATTTACAGGGTATAAGCATATTCATATTCTCACTCGTTTTGCTCATTACTCAGTCATTACTATTGTCATTATTTGTTGCTAATATTTTTGTTTTGGTTGGGTTTGCTGCTTAAGCAAATTGTTGTCGTTGTTGTTGGCCTTTTGAACGAAATATAAGCTGTGTTATTTTTAGCCATTTTTAGCAGTAGTTGAAAATATTGTCGAGTGCGGCAATACAAGCAGTTAAGTAATCGAAGCAACAAAGCAAAAATTCGATGGAATTTTGTAAGTGGCGCATTGAAAACTATTAAAATGTATACATTAATAGCACCTTGAAGAAGGCTTTTACTATTTATTATTAGATGAGATTACGATATGTAACAATAAACAGAATTGATTCGCCTACTCGAATGACCGAAGCAAATCGATATAAAGATTACTAGATACGAAGTTCAATGACCATATAATACACATGAATGCCAATAGCTATTTTTAAAAATCCCATCGTATTTAATTGCATTTAAAATGCACTGCACGCTGACGCTAAGTTAAACGATCTTACAAAGCAAAAAAAACCGGTCCGATAATTATAATAAACGAAAATTAGGCTTAGCTAAATTAATAAAAGCGATTAAATGTCGTCACATGTAGATTCATTAACTTATGACATGACAGTGAGCTGACACCAATCCAATAAAAAGTTAATATCAAACATCATTTAAACTTGTCACTCAGCTAACTACTGATTTGCAAAAATATTCCAAAACAACCTGACTCAAAACGATTTTATCTTTAAAAGATAAGGAGTAAAGTAAACGATTGGGGAGACCATGTATAAATTTAACAGTAAAGTATTATTTAATCAGGCCAAGAGTTAGCACTTAATAAACTTTATTATTTTTATTCTCCTCCCATAAAGTGTTAATATATCACCCAATTAACTTGAGGGCTCATCTTTTGTAGCATGTAATTGCAGTTTTTGTTCTTCAAATAAAAACAATTAATTAAAAGACTGAAATTCAAACTGAAAAGCTGAACAATAGAAATTAAATTGAGAGGGTCTTATAATTATTTTCTGCTTTTGCGCTACAAAACATTTCGTTTGCCATTGGCGGACTTGTTCGTCTGAAATAAGTTGAATTGCAAACTGTGCAATAAATTAAATTGAAGCCGGAAAATCTGGCTAACAACTACGAAAAACGACAACGAAATCTTTGTGCTGTGCAATCTAAAAAAAAACTCATTTCAAGTTCGACGCGTCTGAGTTTACCATAGAGACAAAGCGGCGCCCGTTACGTAGCTGACTCGGAGAAGAGTTGTTCTCTTGCGACTTCCCCTCTACTCTAACTAAGCATAGATAATTTTAAATTTAATACAATTTAAAACAATTGTAAGCAACTGATACACAATTTTAAATTATTTTTCTATAATTTAGCAACGGATTAATTTATTTAAAATATGTTAGTGTTTTAGTCTTCATTCTGCTTGAGAACTTTAAGCACTAATTATTATACCGGTTGCTAAAAAATAAAGAAAAAGGGAATATTGCATTCGTTGAAATGTATGTAACAGGGTGAAGGAAGCATATCCGACCCTATCAAGAATATATATTCTTTATCAGCATTAACTGCCGAGTTGATTTGGCTATGTCCGTCCATTTAAGTTTCAAGCAATGTAAATGCCTAAAAATATGCAAAGAAATATTTTATGTACATTTAAAAAGTAACGGGTATCCTTTACTCGGATTTTTTTTTATTATATCTCGTTATTGAATATGGGAAAATTATAATGGAAATGTTAATTTATGTCTTCTGAATAAATTAACTTTATACACAATTTATCAAGCAATTTATCATAGATGCACAGAAGCTGAACTTTATGTAAATCATTATTTAATATCCATTTGGATTTGGCCACACACAGCACAGTTATTGTTTGCACTTGAATTATTGTGGGCGGCTCGATGCCATAAACATCAATTACAGCGACACAGATGCTGGCCAACTTGGTTGTATAGTGATCAAAACAATATTCAATCAATTGATGCAGAAAGGGAAATAAAAGGGAGGGCAGAAGTTTCACAAAATCAAGTTCAAATTATTGTCAATAATTGTCACCGGCCAAAGATTCCAGGTGTTAATTGCGTTGAAGAGCAGATCACAATGGGTTAATTTTACAGCAAACACTTCGATTTTGTAGAATTACACAGAGAATGATAAAAAAATATCTGGCAAAATGTACAAATTGCTTTCTGAGAAGATAAAAAAATATTTGTCTGCGTATGTATGTATATAATATATGCATAATGTCAAGTACGTTCACAAAGATAAGAGTCCAAACGCACTTGGGCATTTTAATTTAGATTTAAATTTTATTATTGTTGCTTATGTATATTCAATGGTGTTTATTGAAATTTCACTTTCTAGCTGGCACAAGTCAATGGCTATTTATAAATAACACTTTAAGAGGTTTCCTTTATACATTTTTACGATTTGTTTGTTTTGTTTATACTCGATATAATTAAATCACTTTACTTTATGTTTGCGACGTTATCTTGGCGATGTATGCGGCACTTTGTAAACAATTAAAAATAAATGTATTATACCTATATACATACATAGGTAGTTAGTTAGTTGTTTAGTTACATTCACTGTGCTCGGGCATTCCATAGCCGCCGCATTTTTCAAATGTTTATTTTTTCAAAGAGTTGAAAAACCCGCGTTTTGTTTGCCGATGCGTCGAGTCTCGATGCGAATAACGAACTGAACGCACGAAGCTTCCCACACACCGGCCAGACGCACCGACGACGAAGCAGCAAACGTAAACGTAAGCGTAAACGTAAGCGTAAACTTGAGCATTGGCAGCAGCGAGAGCAGCGACATGATCCACCTTAAATGGAGAGCAGAGCGCAAACGAAAACGAAAGAGTAAAACGTAAGCGTACACGTAAACGTAAGATGCGAAGCTAAACAAATACAAACATGCAAACACGCACGCACACTCTCATGCACGCATGGATTTCCATTTAGCAATGGCGATTGTCACAATTTGTCGTTTTCCTGTTGAATTGCTCTTGCTGCAATTTTTGGTTGTTGTGTGATTTTGTGGCTGGCGGTTTATTTA
>JBAMBJ010003912.1:0-11615 GCA_037043495.1 Drosophila recens
ATTGTGGCACACACTTATGCATCTGTTACAAATTAAGTACAGGGTCTTTTACAATCAGACATTCTCGACTGCATATTTTCCTTCTTCCTACTTAATCCTCGAATTGTGACACAAATTTATGCATCTGTTACAAATTAAGTACAGGGTCTTTTACAGTCGTGCACTTTCAACTGCAGCTTTTCCTACTTCCTACTTAATCCTTTGAACTGTGACACACATTTATGTATCTGTTTCAAATTTAGTACAGGGTCTTTCACAGTCGGGCACTCTCGACTGCAGCTTTTCCTACTTCCTAATTTATCCTTAAAATGTTTCAAACATTTAAGTATTTGTGTACGGGGTCTTTCACAGTCGGGCACTCTCGACTGCAGCTTTTCCTACTAATTTATTGCAACATGTGTTTCGGTTACAGAGGAACTAGGGGATTATGACGAGGTCATTCACATAGGCGATTATGTGTCCTCACTTGACTTGGCTCTACGTCAAACCGACAGTCTGGAAAAGAAGATTATGGAGCTGCATAGAAAACGTAAGCCCGACCAAGATCCGACGGTGGCTATGGATGAGTTTATGGGCATCGCACGTGGCCTGGAGACATATGGCATTGACCCTCATCCAGTTAAGGACCATCGCGGCTCGCTGCTTTACGTGGGCATCAATCACGCCGGCATCAGCACCTACGTGGCAGGCAAACGATCGCAACATTTTCGCTGGAATGAAGTTCATAAGATCAACTTTGAGGGCAAGATGTTCATTGCACATTTAAGTTTCACGGATCAGAGCCGGGAGCCCGTATGTAATGCCTGCATTCCAATAAAACTTGATTTAAAACAATTCATGGATTACAGAAAAAGCACACAATTGGATTCAAGTGCCCTTCGGGACCAGCCTGTCGTTATCTATGGAGATGCGCCATTGAACAGATGCTTTTCTTTACGTAAGTTGAGGATATATTTATTACAAAGCAATTATTTTATTATTAAATTTAACCTTATTTATTAAGATTTGCAAAATATAATAACTGGTATTTCGACTATAATTAAAAATGTATTCATTTATTAATTTATAATTTTTAGATATTAAACTGAAATTAAATTTTAGATTGTGAATATGTTCATACCAGAGACCGTAACGATTATAATTTTTAAAATATAAATTATTAAATAAAAGGTATTTGTTTATTTTTATCAAAATATTTAAAAGAAAACTCTAATTTTCGATCTAAATAAAAAAATTATAAAATAATAATTAAATTTTAATTTTTATTTTTCAAATTTTATAAAGAAAACTGAAGGATAATTTTTATTTTTTAAATTTTATAAAGAAAACTGAAGGATAATTTTTATTTTACATTTTTAAATTAAAAATTGAAAAATAATTTTTATTGTCAATTTTTATAATAATCGCTAAAATAAAAATTAAAAAATAATTTTTAAAAATTTTTAACTAAAATTACTTTTCAATTTTAACTATAAAAATTGAAAAAAAAACTTTTTTTTTAAAGTTTTATAAAAAAAAATGGAAAAATACCTTTTATTCTAAAATTTTTAAATAAAAGCTGAAAATAAAAATTTTCCAGTTTCTCATAAATCTTATTGATGTCTCTTTTATTTTTAGAAACTAACTTTTTTTAGAGCGTGTTTGTGTTTTTATCTTTTGCTAAAAGAATTGTATTTTCTACAGATTGCCCAATAGCCAACATGCAGCCGTTGTGTCTGGCGGCGGTTTCTTTTCCTGGGGCACCAAATTCCGATATACCGGACGAACTGAGCGCGAGATATTGACTGAGAGCATAAACGCTTTACGGGAGCAGAAGATGACGAACTCCAGTTCCAGCAAACGCAAGGCAAGCAGTGTGCCAGCGACTCCTTCCAGTCCACAGGGCGACTTAGCACAAATCCGTAAATTATACTGGAATTTTATAAGATTCTCAGTTTATTGATAGCCATATTTAATTGTAGGTTACAGCAGTTTGCCGCGATCAACAATGTCCGGAGCCCTTGGGTTGTTCTATGGGTCCGAATATCCTTATGTATGGTGGTCATGGACAGGACATTGGTGTCGGTGTCAATGGCAGCCTCCAGATGCACAGCTTGGAGCCAGTTTGCGAGGAGGCGCGTCTGGCGTTCTTCAAACATAGATCGACTCAACCATATGGGCACAGATCTCGCCGGCTATGCGTTCCGAGACTCGATCGAGCAGTTCGAGTCGACGGAGGAGCGGACTGACCGCTAGTGGATATGATGTCGCTGGCAAGCCGCGTGGCAATCACAGCGATTCCAAGCAACATCTTTACTATTCATCCAAGCAGTACTATGCGCTGCCCAATCCCGCCTTAAATTCGAGCTCTTCCAGTGGGAAACATATAGGCAAATTTACACGCACACACTCCAACTCCAACAGTGGCAAAAACATACGCAAATTTCATTTGTTGCACGCCTTTATACCATCCGTAATTTTTGTTATTATCGCAATGGCCGGAACTGCGATCCTCATTATGGAATCCGAGTTGGATATATTCGAACGCGTTCGCAACTCTCCCGAAATGCTAAGTTTGCGCTATCAGTATTATCAGCCATTGAAAGAGTTTGTGTTGGAGAAATTGGGCCGAAAGGCTTAAATCTACTACATTTATTTAATGATTTATTTTCTTAATTTATTTTATTATTTATATAAGTTAAAATGCCATTTCTGCTTGCGATTGAAAGCTGATATTTTAAATGCATATTATTTTTTGATTAGTTTTCAATTAACCTTCGTACAAAATATAATTAAATTTAATTTTTAAGCAGTTGCGAAATTAAAGAAAATATTTTTTGGAACAAAAGAAACTGTAATACCAAAGAAAATCAGCTTTCATAATTTTTTGCAGCTTGTTAAAATATTTTAGGTTGTTCAGAAATAAAAAACATTGTGAGTTTGATATAAGAAAATATGAGTTACTAATGCACATTCCGAAACATATCATATAGCTGCTACGCTACAAATGGTAATAAATACAATTAATAATATAAATATTACCATATTGTTTAAATATTTTCTATAGAATAAGTGATTCAATTAAATATTAAGTTGATTTAAACTGTGCAATTATTTAGATTTAACAGGAACTTTTAATACTCGTTTTAATAAAATAATCATATAATTTATAACACATTTAATAATCATTTAATGTTCAGTTATTTTAAAAAATTCTAGATATTATATTATGGAAAACAAACTGTTTCTTTAGCAGCTATATGATTGATTGCGATCTCGATCATAATAATAAAATTAATATTTTGAGCCAAAAAAATGAAATATATTTATTAGAAAAAATTATAATTCTTGTTGGTTGAATTTATAAATCATTAGCAGAGGTTTTAAAATGTAAATTTGTAGGTGAACAAATTATTGTGAACTTGGCAGCCTTGGTTCCCAAAACATCAAACGTCAAGCCACAGAAAACGGACAAAATTAAAGGAGCCTAATTTTGAAAATTTCACCCAAACATTCTTTAAAATAAACTTCTTTATTTTATCTAGTTTATAATTTATTTGGTTTCACTAAATTGTACTTTATTTAAATTGCGCGCCGGCCATGACAAACAAAATAATCGATAACGATGTTTCGACGAATTATGGAGCGAATTGGATGGTTACCAATTTGTGGCTGCCACAGTTGCCAGCGTTGCCACCTTTAATTTATACACACACTAACAAATTGTCGCTGACAAAGCTCGGCTCGACCACAAAGTGAAAAATTGCGAACCGATAATAAATAATTGATTGATTTAGTGCGCATGCGTGGAGTCGGCAATGAAAATTACAGGTTTGTTATTTATTGTAATCAACCAGTTGCATACTTAACTTAAAGCGTAAAAGGCGTATACAAATGTAAGCTCTTTTATGGAAAGTGTCAACTTAAGTTGACGTATGTATGTATGTCTATACGTGTGTACGCCATTTTATTAGTATTGAACTGATTTAACTTACCAAATTGGCGACATACATTTAAGTTAAAACGGTGTAAGTGTTAGTACTAACGGTGATATCAGTTAGGTCCGGACTCCGGAGGTAATACATATTGCAAAACCTTTCGGATCACCGACGAACCAACAGTTGACAAAAAACAAGTGCCTGCATAGATATTAGTAAGTGTGTGTGTGTGCGCGGACACTTGAAGGCTTACATATGCATATGCTTGTATGCATGTACATACATATGTCCGTATATTAATTATGGGTTTCAAGTGTGTATACTTCTTGTACTACTTGTAAATATGTGCATACATACATAAAATTGCATACATACGTTGTTATGTATATACATACGTACGTATGTATGTGTGTCGGCTTGCAGAGTGCGAGAAGCGATTTCTAAAAGTGCATGAAACAGATGACTTAAGAAGCAAACTGGAAATGTGGATGATGAAATACCATCCACAACTGTATGTTTGTATGTATGTATGTATGTAACTAATGTATGCGGATGCGTAGGCTGTTGCTGCATTTACAGTTAGACAAGTAATTGTTTTGTCAAATTGAAAAAGTCGCATATTTAGTTAGTTTAAATTAATTAAAATTAAGATCAAGATTTTATGTTACATCTTATTTGTTTTATTATTTTATGATTGTTTCTAAAAATCAGATATGCAGTATTTTTTGATTTTACTAAATGTGCGCATTCAGTTGACTAACTGTGCGAACCTAGATGATTATCAGAAAACTATGTTAATTTTCCACTTTTGCATATTTATTTATTTTCAGAAATACATCTATCCCAGCTGATATAAAACCATAAATCCAAATGAGTTTCAATTTGTGATGATTTGAGCTGCGAATCACAATTCAATCTAAGCCTCGATTCTTGTACAATAGTCAAAGAGCGGCAACCGTATAATGGTTTATCCCGAGGAACCTTTCTGGGCATTGCCAATGGTATCCGGATTATATGAAGATAGAGATTATAGGGGTAAATCGATTAAATATTTAAAATTAAATTAACTTATATGTAAATAATAATTGTAACACTTGCAGTTAATGTCGTCGAAGCCTTGCAGGAGTTCTGGCAAATGAAACAGACGCGTGGTGTTGAGCTGAAGAATGGAGCACTTGTAATCTACGAATCGATACCATCAAATAGCCAGCCTTATGTATGCTTCGTTACATTGCCCGGAGGCAGTTGCTTTGGCAGCTTTCAGGTAATTAACTACCAAAAACAGTCAGAAATGCTCATAACTTGTGTACAATTGCTTTTTAGAATTGTCCGACTAAGGCGGAAGCCAGACGAAGCTCAGCTAAAATAGCTCTAATGAATTCGGTTTTTAATGAGCATCCGTCTCGTCGCATAAGCGATGAGTTTATCGAGAAGGCCGTGCAGGATGCACGCGCTTCCTTCAAGGGAACACCCCAAAGCAATGAACTGCCCGAATCTGGCATCGGTGCATTCAGGTAATTCTGATCTTCATAATCTTCATAATCCAAATTACAAACCTATTGTTGTTATAGATTCATGCTGGAAGCAAATAAAGGACGAACAATGTTGGAATTTCAAGAATTGATGACCGTCTTTCAGCTACTGCATTGGAATGGATCGTTGAAGGCAATGCGCGAGCGTCAATGCTCCAGGCAGGAGGTGGTGGCCCATTATTCCAACCGCAGTCTGGACGATGAGATGCGTGCCCAAATGGCCTTGGACTGGATAGCGCGTGAGCAGGAGAATCCGGGAGTACTTCGAAGAGAGCTGGTTTTGGCCGAACGCGAGCTGGAAACGGCACGCATGGCCGGTCGAGAATTGCGTTTCCCCAAGGAGAAAAAGGACATATTAATGATAGCGCATAATCAATTGGGTGGCAGCAACTTGGGCGCCACATCCATTGAAAACTGAACAACATCACAGCCCGTTTTTAGTCTTGACATCATTATCAAGTAATCATCAACCAGAAATAATCGACGACCTAAAGCGTTCAGATACAACCCGCATAACACTAACAAATCTTACAGTTTTTATTTTATTGGCATACCATATGATCTCGAGTTCTGTTAAATCCGTTAAAGCTCATTTGAAGAAAAAACAAAAAGTATCAGGAACATCACCAACGATGTGACAAAGAAAGAATAATCAACAGTTGCCGAATACCCGACAAAGTTAACAATATATAAAAGAGAAAAACTGGAAAAACTGAAAGAAATTCGTTTAAACACTGACAAGTGCAAAAAATACTTTCGGATTGAAAATTGTGATTTTAAAATACTGCATTTACGGAATTATTTTGAGACTAAACCTAAATAGAATAGTTAAATTTTTATACTCTTAACTCAAATCTGCGTATCGAATGTGTGTATATGCATGTGTATTTATGTATGTCAATCATTGTCTCAGCGCCAAGCGCATCTCATCGGAGGCAAATGCGATTTAGATAAATTTTTTTAAATAACTTCATCAATCCTCATAAAGTGGATTAATTTGGCAAAGCAACTACATATTTATTTGTCGATATTGTTTAGAATTTTAGAATCATAATTAACTGTGAAAATGAATAATATTAATACATATCGCAAACGCTTTCCAAATTTTAAATACAATAAGGAAAATACAACTTCCTTTTCGAACTAACAATTTTGTAAACGGATTCCCGCTTTATAAACAATTTGTCAGATTTTATAAAGTAATAAAACAAATTTTATTTAAAATTAACATATATGTGCTATCTTTAGTTTTTATTGATCACGGGTTATAGATGAAAAGTCTTGTGTTATGTTAATTCTCCTGCATTTGAAACTCCTCAGACATTGTTGTGCGGTTTTGGCTCCATTGTAAGATATCTTTAATGTTAGACACTTGGACGTGCTTTGTTAGTGACTTCTTGGATGGAAAGGTTTTTGAACATATGCATTGGTATATATGATCGAATCTACGATCCCTCTTGTGACGCGATATATATTTGTCATGACTTCGTGTATGCCTCGTCGGGTTGCAGGCTTGATCGCAAATATTACACTTAGCATTGGATTCGATCTGGGACTCAGCATTGTTGCTGGCGGTATGAATTCGTTTATGTTTTTTTAAGTTTCCCTGGTTTATGAATTTTTTACCGCAAATGTTACATACTAGTTTTTTCTTGATTAAAGTTCTCTTGGCATCAAATTCAGTGAAACCAGTTTCTTCTTTGATTAAGTTATCAGTCAGTAGGGACTCATCGGCATCCTTGGTCTCCTCATCCATTTCCCAAATAACGAACTTCTCCTCCTGTTCCTCATTCCGCTCTTCCTTAACATCCACAATGCCAAGACTCTTCCCTACTGTTCCAAGTACATCATCGTTATCTATGACTTCACTTTTAACGTGTATCTCCTCCTGTTCCAACTTGATGTTTACATCCATGTTATTATCAGGTAGTATAAGATGTTCGGCTTGTTTGTTATCAGTTAACAGAAGATTGTTCCGCTCGCAGTTACGTTTGAATTTAAACGTATCTCTTACGGTAAGAACACAGGATAGGCAAATCCATGATGTGACTGACTTGCAGCTTGCTGTCTCCGTTCCCAGACACTCGTCCATCATCTCTGCCAGGCTAAATGTCCCTTCCTGCCGTTCTCTCTTTTCGAATATATCCATCCCAATTGAGGAGCTACTTCTGCAAACGCAGCAGACATCTGCCAGGTCGCCCAAGGATTGAAGGTTCCGCTTGCATCTTTGCCTCAGTCTGAATGCACATTTGGCAGCGAGGAGACACGACCCACAAATCTGCTTGGGAAGTGGATCATTTTGATTTATTCGGCAGTCGGTGCACTCGTTCAGCATCTCTGCCGGACTAGGCAGCTCCTCTTCGTCCTCCTCCGACTCTCGCTTGACGAATATATTCACAAGGTTGCTGTTCTTGTTCGAGCACACTCGACAAACTTCTTCCATTTTAATAAATTGGCAAAATGCACAACAACTTTTGTTTGTGGTTGTTTTTAATTCTGTTTATTAGTGATGTGAAATATATCGATGCAACGATATTTGCAGAGGTGCTATCTTCAATTCGATATCAATATCGATAACTTGGTGTTGGAGCTCAGCAGCAGTGCTGCCATAACAGCCCTTTTAGTGATAGATCTATCACTTTTTCGATAGATTTGTCACCAAAATTTTACAAAAAGCCCCTATCACCAAATCTATCACCTTTTTAAAGAGTTTATCTAATTTTGCTTGTATACATTTTTCGGCATTGTTAATAATTTAATTTCTGGCTCTCAATGTCATTAATTTCAAAGCAATTAAAAAGGTGATAGATTTGGTGATAGGGGCTTTTTGTAAAATTTTGGTGACAAATCTATCGAAAAAGTGATAGATCTATCACTAAAAGGGCTGTTATGGCAGCACTGGAGCTCAGAACATCAGAGTAAAATTACAACGACAACGTTATCGACAACGACATCAGTTAATAACGATTAAAAAAAAAAAACTCTTTACGAGGTCAAGGTCTAGTGACGAAAACATTTCATGCTCCAAAATTTCTGAAATCCAATTTTGTGAAGAATAATATTATGTATTAGATATAAATAAGTAGATTAACTTTAATAACAAGATTAACTTTTAACATAGATTTTCTAAAGTAATAAAACACAGCTTATTATAATTTATCGAGCTATCTTAGCTTTTTCATGAACAAGCAAATGCCTATTAAGAGTGCTCTTGTGGGTGTATTTATTCTCGCAGTGTGGACACTCAAACTGTTCTCCAGTGTGCTTGCGAATGTGATATCCTAGATTTTGTTTACGCGAAAAAGTCATTGGGCATTGAGGACACTCAAATGGTTGTTCTCCGGTATGGACTCGAATGTGATACTCTAGAGAATCTTTGCGGGTGAAGAACTTTGGGCAATCAGGACATTGGTGTACATTTTCCGGTTTGGGTTCAGGATTTTTCGGGTCATGCGTGGCGAGATGCAACTCCAGACTCGTCTTGCGGGGATATTCATTTGGGCAATGAGGACATTTAAATGGCTTTTCTCCGGTATGGACTCGAAGGTGAACCGTTAGAGTGTCTTTGCGGGAGAAAGTCATTGGGCACTGAGGACACTTGTGTGGTTTCTCTCCGGTGTGAGTTCGAATGTGAAATGCCAGGGAGTCTTTGCGGGTAAATGTCTTTGGGCAGTAGGAACACTTGAAGGGCCGCTCTTGAGAATGCGTTCGAATGTGATTCGACAGATCTCCTTTTTGGCCAAAGGACTTGCTGCAGTGAGGACACTGGTATGGATATTCACCCGTATGCACGTACATATGAACCCTTAGTGAATTTTGATGCGAAAATACTTTTGGACAGTGCTGGCAATTGAATTGACGTTCGCCTGAATGAGAAATCATGTGATTCGATAGAGTCCCAGCACTAATGAAACTCTTTGGGCAATCGGGACATTTGTACGGACGTTCTCCCGTATGATTCCGTTTATGTATAGTGAGACATCCCGGACGGTTGAACGTTTTGCCGCAAATGTCACACGTAAATATCTTCCTAATGTAAGGCTTCTTAGCACCATTGTCGTCCAAACTATTGCTGCTTTCGGGATAAGATTCAATTAAACAAGTTTCTTCTTTGATTAAACTATCGCTCATTAAGGACTCGTCCGTTTCCAAGGTTGCCTCATCCAATTCACAGGCAACGAATTTTTTTTGCTCCTCATTTCCAACTATTTTAACATTGTTGTCCTTGCCAGTATGAATCCGACTGTGGTCAAGTAGACCCAAATTGCTCGCAAAGGACTTTGGGCACTCGGGGCACTTGAAAGGTCCTTCTGTGGTATGAACGCGTTGGTGATTCCTCAGGGAAATCGACAGAGCAAACGTCCTTGGACAATAGGAACATTGGTACACAATTTCCGGTTTAGATTCTTTAGTTATGCCGTGCTTGGAAAGGTGAATCTCCAGACACTTCTGGCGGCTATATTTATTGGGGCAATGCGTGCATTGGTGTGGTTGCTCGATGGTATTACTATGATTCCGCTTATGTGTAACAAGACGCCGCAGGCTTGGCAAGATTTTGCCACAAATATCACACGCAAATTTATTCTTGACTGAAGACTGTCGGGAATCAGAAGTGTCTTGCAAACCAGGAGGAAACTCATTTTGACAAGCGTCTTCTGTAATTAATCTATCGCTAAGCAGGGACTCATCAGTGTCCAAGGTCTCCTCATCCAATGCACGCGGATTAAACGCCTCCTCCTGTTCCTCATTCCACTCTGTCTTAACATTTCCACTGATCGTCGTGAGTTCCTCGTCGTTCTCTTTGACTTCACTTTTAACGTCACATTCCGAAGACTTCCAATCCTGCGTAGGGTTATCCTCCTGCTCCAACTTGATGTTTACGATTACATTATTATCAGGTAGTATAAATTCTACGGCTTGTTTGTTATCAGTTAACCGAAGATTATTTCGCTCGCACTTACGTTTGAATTCAAACGTTTCTTTTACGGTAAGAACACAGGATAGGCATATCCCTGATGTGACTGACTCGCTTCTTGCTGTCTTCGTTCCGAGACACTCGTCCATCATCTCTGCCAGGCTAAATGTTCCTTCCTGCCGTTGTCTCTTTTCGAATATATCCATCCCAATTGAGGAGCTACTTCTGCAAACGCAGCAGACATCAGCCAAGTCACTCAAGGATTGAAGGTTCCGATTGCATCTTTGCCTCAGTCTGAATGCACATTTGACAGCGAGCAGACATGACCCACAAATCTGCTTGGGAAGTGGATCATTTTGATTTATTCGGCAGTCGGTGCACTCGTTCAACATCTCCGCCGGACTGGGCAGCTCCTCTTCGTCCTCCTCCGACTCTCGCTTGACGAACATGTTCACAAGGTTGCTGTTCTTGTTCCAGCACACTCGACAAACTTCTTCCATTTTAATAAATTGGCAAAATGCACAAAAACAAAAACCAACTTTTGTTTTGTGAAGTTATGCTATTGTAAGTGATGATAAAAGTTACCGATGCACCGATGTTTGCAACGACTTTATTTTCCGATAGGATATCGATGTTTTTACAGCTTGAGCCACGGCTGTCACAATTGACGTTTTTGCGCCAAAACTGGCGCTTTTTCTCTGTTGGCGCAATTTTTCATCAGTTCAAAATCAGTTATTTTGTATAGTTTGGAGGTTGAAGTACAGATTTATTTTTAATTAATAACATAATCACTAGATTAAGATTAAAATGTAAACTACTTTGAAAATATGTTTTACTGCAAAATTTAAAAAAAAAAAAAAAAAAAAATTAAAGATTATTGCTTATAACTTTCGGATTCTCCATTTAACCCACAAAAGCTCGAGGCCCAACGTCAGCAAGGATAGAAAACTACCACCTAAAAAATATTTAATTTAGTAAAGTATAAAAAATAAATTGTGATTGCTAACTTAGCAATATAAAAAATGCTGAAGTAACGCCCGATATTGTGACTGGGTAGACGGTATAGAGGGACTGACAGGCTGGCTTCTTCATTTGTCGCTGTCGAAGAAGTCTTTCGACTAAACCAGCTTCTCGAGCGTTGCACATTCTAAGTAAAAGATTCGAAAAATTTCAATTAAGGTGCATTGAGAATCTCAAATAAGTATGATAATTTAAACGACTCGATCCCATTTTTTATAAATTTAAAATTTG
>JBAMBJ010003914.1:0-70189 GCA_037043495.1 Drosophila recens
AATCGAATTGAGTTGCCAGGTCTTATAAGGTTATACTTACGCCGTTTTAAACAATTCGGTATATTGACTATTCTTGTGCACAATCCAATTCATAATCTCCACCTCCATTAGGCCGGACACTTCGCGAAGATCACAGATTTCGTTGGCATCAAATAGTTCAGCTATAATGGGATAGGCATCAACAACTTCACAGTGAAATGCAAAGCCGCCACTCTTGAGATATGGAATCGCTTCCTCTATATGACCATAAACGCCCATTTCATTGGGTCCTCTGGATGATGATAGTTTTCTCTTGATAAGTCGGCTCACAACTGGACTGTTACTTTCCTAATACAAAAGGAATAGAAAGCTAAAGTTATTTTTTAAACGCTAAGGAACAAGAGCTAAAACCGTAACCGAAACCGTTAACGTTAACCGGTATTAACCGATTGAAATTGATAACCGTAACTGAATGGAAACTTTTTTTTAAAACAGAAAACCCGAAATTATTACTAAACGGGTTTTTCGGTTTGAATTATTGTTTTTAAAGCCGTAACCGAAACCATAAACGTTAAACGGTATTAACCAATTGAAATTGGAAACTGTAACTGAAAGAAAAACTTTTTTTATTATATCTAAACAGAAAACCCGAAATTTTGCAAACCGAAATAACCGATTTATGCACAACGGTTAGTTTTAAGTCAATCATTGTAACCGGTAACCATATCCCTTGAATATACGTAAGCGATAAAACCGAAAGCCAAAACTTTGACTTAACCGAAACCGTAACTAATAACTACTCTCGTTTCGTTTCGATTTTCGTTTCGATTCGGAATTAACTTACTCTAAATAGAACTTTATAGTAACCGATATCTTCAAAGGAGATTTTCAGCGGGCTGGCTGTTATTTCATCGACTGTAGCTGGCCCTCGATCCGAGGAACTGAGCAAGCCTCCGACCACAGATGAGGTGTAATAGTTGTACATCACCACTGAGAATAGAAATACGGTAACAACAACGGATCGAGACGGCACATCCGTTGGAATCGGATCCATTCCCTGCTGACAGACTGCTCCAAAGGTGTGAAGTGTTCGCTCTGCCCAATTACAATTATTTCGGGCTGTGCAAGCCAATATATCTTTAGAAGATTTGGACTTGGCACGTCCGTTCCATCTTTGATTTATGTACTCGAGTAGAAACCAAATAAAGTTGATTAAAATTAGGGTTAGCAAGGTGAAGAACCACACCTGACCACTAAACGGGGCTAGAAAATTGCCACTTTTACCCTGAGTATCCAGATCGGGCGTGAATCGAAATAGGAAGGCCGTTTCGAATTTCCAACTCTGATGAACTGTATCGAATTCGGCGAATCGATTGATTCGATTGAATGCACCAGTTGCCGCAATATCTGCCTCATTTCGCTGGATTACGCCCAGTAATCCCAGTCGAAATGTCGTATTGCCCAATCGGCCAGCCCAACCTCTTGAGTTTCGAAAATTAACGGTAAAGTTAAATCGATCCCTGAGCAGACTTAACAGTTCGTAATGATATTTACTGAATGCTGCAACGCCCGCATCTTTTGTTGGCTTCGATAATATGCCTTCAATCTGTTTGTTCGTCAATATGTCCTCTTGATCAATCTGCATTAATATATTAATATTTTTGAAAAAATTAAAAAATTTACATATTTTATCCACTTACAACACTGGCTCCGCGTAAAACTAAACCATTGAATTGACTACGATACTTGATGCTTTGCAGCTCGAAAATATTTTGAATTATAACGAGCTCTGTGCTATTATTGAATAATATTGCAATCAAATGCAATTCCAATGCTGATTTCAATTGACGACCCTTGGAATGAACATCCCAAAGACAGTATCCTTCCCGCGTTTTATTCACATAGGTCAGTTGGGCATTTGGTCCCACGTAATCCAACTCCAGGGGCAGCAAATCATCAATACTTTGATCGACTCCCCAAAGCATCCATTGATATGTCTTGTTGAAGTATCTATTCGAAGAAGCTTCCTTGAGCAGCCCGGATGAACCATCGCAGCCCGTGTCTACGATCACCGCAGTCCTTGCGTAATTCTCTCTTGTTAGAACGGAAACAAGGGAATACGAACTATTCAAATGGATCGGATAGACAAGCTGATTGGTTGCCATCAAGGCGACAGAGTTAAGCAGAAGATCTGATCATTTTAAAATACATAAAAATTATCAATTTTGATGTGTAATGCAGGGATTGCAAATAAGAGCTATGAGTCGGAAAAAAATCAAGCACTAAAAAATTACTGGGACATTGAAAAGGACTATCCAATAACAGGTTAAATTTGTATCTTCAATTGTTTATTTTTAGCTCTTATTTTCAATTTTTATAATGAAAATTATAAATTAGCGTTTTTTTCAATTTTTATTTAAAAGTTATGTAATAACTCTTATTTGGTATTTTTATAATACAAATTTAAAAAAAAAGTTATTTTTTAATTGAATTGAAAAGATGTTATTTTTAAATTTTTAATTTAAAAGTTGTAAAATAAAAATTGAATGGAAATATCTTTCAAATTTTTATTATAAAAATAGCAAATAGGAGGTATTATATAACTTTTGAATACAAATTTAAAAATAACTCTTACTTACAATTTTTATCATAAAATTTACTATAAGTTATTTTTATTTTTTTTTTTTAAATCAGGAAATAACTCTTATTTCGTAACTTTTTTCATAAAACTTATAAGAGTTACGATCGCTGGTTAAATGATCAATCAAGAAATTAAATTGACTAAATGACGAATTCACATTTATTTTGGAAAAAATGTTTAATTTTACCTTTCTCCGTACAGGCAAAAATAATAGTTTCTTTTGTTTGAACTAAGCGTGTTGTAAATTCGGTTAAAATATATGTTTCCATAGAGGAACCAACTGCCCGTAGCACACCAACTAAACAAATTGACGCAAATATTACGGACACTTTCATTTTAAAGAATTATTTGGTCGCTGTGAGAGAAACAAGTTCCTTTTATAGGGAAACATTTTGTAGGTTGATTGACAGTTTCAATTGTCGCTGGCACTTAGAAAAGCAAATTATACAATTAGTGCGCCAGCTTACAAAGCAAATTAACTTTGCCGTCATAATAATGGTCAACTAGAGAAGCCTGGTTTAAATAAAAGGAATAATTTATAATGACTTTAATATATTACGACTAAAATATATAAACTTTTCAATTTTAGTTATAATTTGATTTAAAACTAAACCACCTGTAATTGCACTTGTTTTTGTATTAAAGAATCAATTGGATTTTCATAGCGTATTAACTTATTAAGCAAAAATGTGCCATCCTGATGGTAATCAGCATCTACAACAAATACCTCCACCACTTTGGACATAACGTATTGCTCGTTCCTAAGTGTGTCGACTAATAATAAAGGCGATACCTTTATAAGACCCAATTTAGATGGACAAATGGTGAGTGGAAACTCAGCCATTTCGCCTGGCTGCAATACATCCAATACGAAATCCGCAGAGCCCGTATAAGGGCAATCGGGATAGACTTTGGTGTCGAGTGAAACGTGCAACTTCATCGCATGCTCAGCGGTATTCGTCACTCGGCATTGGAATGTGAATATTGTTCCGATTTTGACAATATTTTCAGCATCGATTACCTCCAAGCGAAGATCCTTGTATTCAAAGGGCTGCAATGTAATCAAATCTCATTAAATCATAATTATAAGGTAATAAATTATCATTTACCAAACGCTGCAATTGACTCGTTTGCAATCTGCCTTTTTCACCAAAATTCGATCTCCACACAATGTCCAACTTGCCAACATTGTTTGCTTCACGAAGTGTCTTGATGTCTTTAGCGATTTCTGGTTTGGGCTATAATTAAATTATATTAAAATTTTATAAATTTTATAACAAATTTCATACCTTTATGCAGTACAGAAATTGACAGCTATTATTTGGCTGTAGCATATTTTTGGAGGTGAACACAGATTCGCCATTGGGCAAAGTATTTAACGAGGTGACTGTATATTGCTCCGAGCTATCCAATTCCACTTTCTCTAGACAAAATGGTCCGGTTGTCACGTTTTGAATTTGCGCCTCCAAATATATTTCATCCATTTCAGCATTGTAAAACTTGGTCTTCACATCAAGGGGCTTAAGGACTTGAAACTTGAAGAACTTCCTTAACGATTGGGCAAATCCAGCTGGACTTGTGTAATTCACTTCACAAACGAGGCTAAAAATAAAGACAATGATAACAATTAAGCAAAAGTAGTTTATACATGGGATTCGTCTACGGTTTCCTACGCACATATGCGTGCCAATCTCCTTGACTTCATATCGAATGACATCATCAAGCGTCTCATCTGCCGTCAGCACCACAGATGATTTTTTGTTTTCGTGCATCAATAGATTTATTCGCGACGTGTTTGACTGCAGATCCACTTTGACCGTAACGCCCTCAACTGGATGCGTTGTACAATTGTGTACGCAGATGTAGCTGGAGAACGTTTCACCCAGGTAGATATTACCGAATGATTGGGGCAGCAGCATCGTTTGGCCAGCTCCCAATGCTTCGGCACTTGTCCTGGCAATGCCATCGTTTTCCACCGAGCGTGTAAAACTTTGTGGCAAATCTCTCGGTTCGCAAGTTACAATTGGCCCCACTCCCACCAACGTAGGTCGGGTCAATCGCATAACTGCAAATGTATAGGAGTTATAAAAGTTATCAAGTTGTCGTTAAATAAACTGCAGAAACAAATACCTTTCAGCGCCAATAAATGGGATTCTGTGTCGACAGCGTTCATTTCTATAAAATGATAAAGGAAACACACAAGAAGAATGTAAACAATGTAGCTGTAAAGCAATCGATTGTGTTATCGATTGACTAATACTAGAGATGCACGGAATTAAAGGTGGAGAGCTATCGATGGCCAAGCGCAATCGAGCCGCCATCGATGTTAGGCCTGCACTATCGATAGTTCTTATAAAACTTTAAAATACATTTTTAATTTATTTTATTTAATTCAAATCGAAATTAAGCTGACTGTATTCTGAAACATTCCAGAGTTTCTAACTACTTTACTAATTAAAATTAAAAAAAAAACAATAATAGTTTAGGCAGATATGAGAGGAATTTTGCATGCAATTTTAATTAAAAACTAATGAACAATAAATGCAATTTTTTAGAGTTAAATAGCAAATAGTTTGCCGCACTTCTAGCTCTCCAATGAAACCATGTCCCGGCTGATAAAGAAGGCAGACACCAGCGCGGCAGTTTGGGCCACCTCAGAGCAGCCTTTGGATAATCTTTCTTCGACTTGCGCCAGTTTCACGATTAATTTATTCATCACCGACATGGGCAACTCAACTAAAGGGAGAAAGATATGTAATACTGTTGAATAAATTCTATATTATGCTTACGTCTCATGATAAACAAGTGTAGCTCTGTTACAATGTCGTCCAATGCCAGGCCTCGTCTACTTTTGGCTTCCTCAATTGCTAAATAGAAATATTAAATAGAAATATTTTAAAGAAATATTAAATAAAAATATAAATATTAAATAGAAACAGACATATTAAGTAGAAATAAAAATATTAAATAGAAATAGACATATTAAGTAGAAACAGAAATATTAAATGGAAATAGAAATATTAAATAGAAATATATAGAAATAGAAATATTAAATAGAAACATTAAATATAAATATTAAATAGAAACACATATTAAGTAGAAATAAAAATATTAAATAGAAATAGACATATTAAGTAGAAATAAAAATATTAAATGGAAATAGAAATATTAAATAGAAATATTAAATAGAAACATTAAATAGAAACAGACATATTAAGTAGAAATAAAAATATTCAATAGAAACATTAAATATAAATATTAAATAGAAACAGACATATTAAGTAGAAATAGAAATATTAAATAGAAATATGAAATGGAAATAGAAATATTAAATAGAAATAGAAACATTGAGTATAAATATTAAATAGAAACAGACATATTAAGTAGAAATAAAATTATTAAATGGAAATAGAAATATTAAATGGAAATAGAAATATTAAATAGAAATATATAGAAGTATAAATACTAAATATAAATATTAAATATAATCTCGTGGATGCTTCTCTTACTGTCAAACGCCGATTCGAACGTGGCTGCCGAGAGCAATGTCTGAAGCATATGCTCGATCTCACTCCTTAAGGGATATCCCACACACATGTACACGTTGTCCTCGTTCACCACATCGAAGGCCATCGAGGTGCTCTGCAGGACATTCAGCACCTTGCGCATATCACCCTTGGCCAGCGTCACTAGCGCATTCTTGCCATTCTCCGTAACATTGACACTAGAAAGAGAGAGATTCGGGTAAGTACATACATATATTAACTAGTCTAAACCCAACTGTAAACTTACTCCTCCTCTTGTATAATCTTATTGAGACGCGGCAGCATCTGTTCCGTCGACAGCGGCGCAAAACGGAAGCGCGTGCATCGAGACTGCAATGCGGGTATGATTTTGCTCAGATAATTGCAAATGATGCAGAAGCGCACGTTTTCCGTATACTTCTCAATGATGCGGCGTAGAGCATTCTGTGCATCATTGGTCATGGCATCCGCCTCATCCAATATGATCAGCTTAAAAGTGCCACAGAATATGGTGCGTGTTGAGGCAAAGTTCAGGATCTGACCGCGCACAATGCCGATTCCTCGATCATCCGAAGCATTCAATTCCAGCACCATCGACTTGAAATGTGCGGCCGAGTAAAGTTGCCGTGCACAGGCAAGAATCGTGCTGGTTTTGCCCGTGCCCGGCGGTCCATAGAAGAGCAAGTGTGGCAGCTGCTTCTGGTTAATGAAACGATTTACTGCAATTGCAAAAAATGTCAGCTGTGTCTTGAGAGTGAGTGAGAGAGTGAGCTTACTGGTGGAGATGATTTCCTCGTGAGATATTAGATCATCCAAGCAGCTGGGCCGATATTTTTCCACCCATGGCATGCGCGCAACCGTACCGTTGTTTTCAGACATGTTCTTCCACTACAATTTTAAAAATTATTTGTTTATTGCTGCAAAATTCGCTAAGCATTCGCGCCGTTTTCTAAGCGACCATACTTTATCGAAGCTATCGATTTATTTGCAATGGCACGTTCAATTGAGCTTGTTCTTAACGAAACTAGTATTTTTTGTTTGAGAACCAATTAGTTCTGTTCAACTGGTTCAAAACAAAGAAGAAGCTTATTTTAAAAACTTAAAGTGGGCGCGTAAGAATTGAATGCAGAAAGTAAGTTATCTTTGATCGAAAAGTGAGTGTTTATAATTATAATAGTGGAATTCCGGTAAACGTTTTTGATTTGCATTTGATTTGATTTTAATTTCGCAGTCAGCTGTTCACAGCTGCTCCATACAAATTTTTCAGTGTGCCCAGAGCAAATCAGGGAAATGTGGTCTTACTAATTGATTTCGAAAAATCAGCTCTGAGACTGATTTTTTTTTCATTTTGATTTGCTTTCGAACAGCTGTGTGATAGTTGGTGTTTGTTTGCATTGTAAATCTACGAATATTCAATAAAAACATATTCGATGACTTTCTTTCGGCATTTTGTGCAATTATGCCCATTTTTGTATACTTTTTAGGTGTCAATTAGCTGTTCGCCCAGGCTGTCAGCTGTTCACGAAATCAAAAAATAATCAGTGTGCAAAAAGGGTCGTTCCGTCAAATAGTTTTGATTTGGTTAAAAATAATCAAAAGCAAATCAAAAACGTTTACCGGAATCCCACTAATGATTTTGTAGTCTTCGGATGGATTTTTCGTCATTTCTATCGATTCATTTTCAATGGTACGTTCAATAGAGCTTGTTCTTAACGAAACTAGTATTTTTTGTTTGAGAACCAATTAGTTCTGTTCAACTGGTTCAACGCGAAAAGAAGCTTACTTTATTTACTTAAAGTGAGCGCGTAAATGTAGTATCCAAAAAGTAAGTATAACTTGATAGACTAATGAAAGTGTTTATAATTATAATGAAATTGTAGTGTTCGGATGGATTTCTCGTCACCCAGCATATGCCACACTCACAATTGGAGCTGCCACTGTTGCCGCCTCCGAGGTCATTTGGTTTCTGATTAAATATGTGCGCAACAAGCTTAACTATGAAAAGTCTCAAATTCACGAGGTTCTCATATTCAACGAGTTGGGATACACTTGTGTCGTCGCTCACAGTGGCAGCCAGAAGTTGGAGTGCTTTAATATTCACTGTGCCCAGCGTAATATCGATCGCATCGTCCAACTGATAAATCAGGCCAAATACAGCATTGATCTGGCTGTTTTCTCGCTAAGCTTTCCAGAAATATTGGAAGCCCTGCGACAAGCTCTGCTCCGTCGAGTCAAAATCCGCATTATTATTTATACGAAAAATTCTTCATTGAGTCCGGGTGTAGCAAATCTGTCGCACAAGGGCGCCCGTATTCGCATCGTGTGCTCCCCAAGACGGATGATGCATCACAAGTTCTGTGTAATCGATGGAAAGCAACGTATCGATAAATTGTGGCATACGAATTGTCTTTCGTTTAAACCGGACATTACGTACCCGGTGGCGATTACCGGTTCGGCCAATTGGACACCGAGCAGTATGGGCGGAAATTATGAGAACATCATCATCAGCACAAACCAAATAATGGTCGAGAAGCTTGAGACGGAATTCGAGCGCATGTGGAATATTTTTAAATGCAGCTAAAATACTTTAAATATTAAGCATTAATTGTTAAGCTGATGGGCAATAGACTTATCAAATTAATTTACGTCATTAATCAATTATTCATAATCATACTGACTGAAATGAATTCCAAAGCTAAATATCTTTCTGTTATGAATATTTATAAGATTCAATAAAATATACTACAGTCGAACTTCCCTAACTCGAATCACCATTATCCACGAAAAAAGTTCGAGTTAGGGAGACTTCGAGTTAGGAAAGTAGAATTGTATGAAATTTGCCTAGTATTGCCACTCGATTTTGTTTGAGTTAGAGAAACTTCGAGTTAGGGAAGTTCGAGTTAGGGAAGTTCGACTGTATTTTATTTACGCCAATTAATTTTGATCAGAATATATTATTCTTCTCTATACTTATAATCAGAATATTTAATTTAATAAAAATCCCCAAGAGATTTCTTGACCTTTTACTATATTTAACTGCTTCCAACAGCGATATATAATTACAATATACAGTATATTTTTTCTGTTGTTCACAACAACAACAACGATAACTTATAACTTAGTAATCTAAAGACCATTCATTCTCTGCAATAAATGAATCGACAACTTCCTTCATTGAGAAATTTGGTATTAACTGATCCTGCGTAAGTTTAACTCGTGTCACAGGATCAAAGTGGCCAACACGCTGCAAATGCTCTTCAATATCCTTGCGCTCGTATGTGATGCCCGATGGCGTAATCACAGGATCAGTTAATATTTCAAAACTTATTTTTCCACACAAAAAATCTGGCACATCACGTTTCTGTAATGATAAAACAAGTTATAATTAGAGCTGTGGATAATACTTAATAACATTACTTACCCTTCGACGTTCATCAACTTTTGCAAATATATTGTTCAGCTCTTTGATGTTATCATCCTGTGTGAGGTATATAAAAATATACATATGAGAAATTAATGCAGAAAATAAGATCAGTGAATCATTAATCTTTTCATCGCACATACATAAATATTTTTAGACATTTTTCATCATTATTTAAAAATTTACATTTGTAGGGCAATCAATGTATTTAATTTTTTAATAATGAGTAAATATTGGGGGAATATTTGATCTGTAGTCGGTAGGACTAAAATTATCGCATGTCTACACCAGTGATGCCAAATATTTTCCGGCCAAAGAAAACAGGGTAAAAAGCTAAAAACCTGAAAAAAGACAGAAAAACAGGCCAATCTTTTTTTCCAATTTTTTTTTTTATTTTAAAGTCTTAAACCATTTTTAATGATTTTTTTACGACATTTTCTTTGTCATTCAATTTCTAGACGGTTCCTCAATTTACTTTTTATCAAACTAACTTGGCTTAAAACTTTTTCAACGATAGAAAGGTCAGAGCGAAAGTGACCACTTCTGAAAAAGGATTATTGCCTGCAGAGTCTCGATATTTGTTTGCCTCGGAGCAAAATTTTGACATATTTTCAACATTTTCTCATTTTAAGAGGTGAATATTGGTGTACTGGGAAAGTGTTTCGCCTTTATATCGTTTTCATTTTCAAAAAGTTCCACAATTGGCAGTATATGATCCTTTTTGGACTCAATTTAATTGCATCTAACAAGAGCCAGATTTTCGAATAGAAAATGTTTGAGATTTTTCACGGCTTAGGCAGTTAAAAACCAGACAAAACTATCAGAAAAAGGCCAAATTGGCATCACTGGTCTACACTTTATAATTCTAAGATAGCTTACACTTTCTTGTTCAATCTCCTGTTGTTTATCCTTAAGATTTTCTTCATTCAAATTTTCATTTAACTTCAAGCTGGCTAAACGATTTTCCATATCATCTTTGATTAAACTGAGAATATACGAAATTTGTAAATCAATAAATATGTGTAAATGGAGAAAATATCGTTTTACCGATTCAAATAGCTTTGCAGCTCGATCTCCTGATTTATTCGCTTCTCTTCCATAACATTCCAACGCTTTTTGCGTGCCAGTCGCAACTGCAATGTGATGTCATCTCCAAAGTTTTGTTTTTGTTCCTTTGACAAATCATAGGCTGCAAGAACAATAATACAATTATTTATCTAGATGAGACTCTCATCTCTCATCATGAAGGAATAAGTATAAGGTGGTCTCGTCGGCTGCCGAATCGTTTGGTTCGTTCAGTGCGTGCTTGCTATCCCTTTTCCTCGCACTGATTACCAACATAATTAACGGACTACCTTTTGCCGACGAGATCACCTTATACTTATTCCACCATGGATGAGAGCTTAAAATATTTGCATTGACTTTTACCGCGCTGCAGATGCTTAATAGCTTCATCATAATTGTCAATTTCCATCAGGCCTTGTCCCAAGAAGAAATGGCCCTTTAGCAGGTTGCCATCGATATCCAAAGCTCGTCGGCAGTCCTGACAGCAAAGCTCCCAACGCTTTAGTTTTAGATTACAAAGAGCTCGATTTGTAAAATAAGTTGCATTTGTTGGATTCTTAATCTGTAAAAAGTTATGCGTTTAGTTTTCGATTTAATGCATAGAATTGAAATGAAACTTACTATGGCCTTGGAATAACAAATAATAGCGTCGTCATATTTGCGCGCTGCAAATAAAATATTGCCCTGCTCTTTCAATTGCAGGTCCGATAAATTTGTGGTCGAATAAATATGTTTGCTCGTCATGCTGAAAAATACTCGTAGTTTTGCTTTTCAATCGTATTATCGGCCTGAGAAAATTGTTCAAGTTGTTATAGGAATTGTCAAAAACAACTGACACGATATTCCTGAGTAATAGAAGCACTATGTACTTTTCGTATCATTTAAACCGAATTCCGATGCACCAAAAATAAAAGAGCTTATCTTATTGTTTTTCTTTCAACATAAAATACATATAAAAAACATATGTATATAAATTGTAACTTTACAGCTCTGCTCAACACTGAAGCTTATCTATCGATACATATCTAATACAAGGTAAATATAATGAATATCGATACGCTTATTTGCTAATTATTTTTAATATCTTTACGGTGTTAATATAATCACTGCAAATGTGGTAAAATTAATATATTTCTTTTTACTTAATGCTAAAGCTATAGCTATGCTCAGCAAGCTAAGTGACCGCTCGAAAAAACTTTGCCCTCCACAGTCGAATTTGTTTGACGAACTGTTCGTCGAACAAGAATTTCATTTGCCCACTAAATATTTCAAACATTGCTTGCAAACATCATTTGTAGAAAATTTACAAAAAATAAACATATCATCGGATAACAAAACAGTCATTGACTTGATGGCTATACATATTAGTGGGATTCCGGTAAACGTTTTTGATTTGCTTTTGATTTGATTTTGATTTTTCAGTCAGCTGTTCACAGCTGCTCCATACAAAATTTTCAGTGTGCCCAGAGCAAATTAGGGAAATGTGGTCTTACTAATTGATTTCAAAAAATGAGCTCTGAGACTGATTATTTTTTCATTTTGATTTGGTTTCGAACAGCTGTGTGTCAGTTGGTGTTTGTTTGCATTGTAAATCTACGAATATTCAAAAAAAACATATTCGATGACTTTCTTTCGGCATTTTGTGCAATTATGCCCATTTTTGTATACTTTTTAGTTGTCAATTAGCTGTTCGCCCAGGCTGTCAGCTGTTCACGAAATCAAAAAATAATCAGTGTGCAAAAAGGGTCGTTCCGTCAACTGATTTATATTTGGTTAAAAATAATCAAAAGCAAATCAAAAACGTTTACCGGTATCCCACTATTTATTCAGAGAAAAAAAAGACTTGTTTTGCATATTTTTGTACTTAAATGCCTCGCTTTTTGCATGCCACAGTGCTGGCTCAAATTTCGTTCGAACACGTTCGTCAAACAAATTCGTCTGTAGATGGCCTGCTCTACAGTGCGAACACTTTAGTTGTAATGTCTAATCGATACATTCTATTTTGTTTTTCAGTTCATCTCTAAGCTATTTCATTTGCAGTTTGCGTTTTCGTTTTTTTGCGTTCACAAAATATTATTGAAATAAATAAAGATTAACGAAATACGACAAACAAAAATTAAATGGCTTCTACATCAAGGTAAATACGTCGCAGTATCCCCATTTCTCGCCTTTTTTATTAAGTGCATTGTCATTCTCAACAACAGACTCGAAAACAACAAGGTGTGCTGCTATGCGCACCCCGAGGCTGCACTGATCGAAGATTATCGGGCTGGCGACATGATATGCTCCGACTGCGGCCTGGTTGTCGGGGACCGCGTCATCGATGTGGGCTCCGAGTGGCGCACGTTCAGCAACGAGAAGAGCGGCGTCGACCCGAGTCGTGTTGGTGGACCGGAGAATCCGCTGCTGAGTGGCGGCGATTTGTCGACGATCATTGGTCCTGGCACAGGCTCGGCCTCCTTCGATGCCTTCGGCGCACCAAAGTATCAAAACAGACGCACAATGAGCAGCTCAGATCGTTCCCTGATATCTGCATTCAAAGAAATTTCATCTATGGCTGACCGCATTAATTTACCAAAAACTATTGTTGATCGTGCAAATAATCTATTCAAGCAGGTGAGGCTAAATCGTTTACTTGTTTGTGTGTATGTAATCACCATAATTGTTGGAATGACGCTGTTGTTCTTAGTTAACATTATATGTTAGAAACTATTCTCTCTAACATATGTTAACATCAACACTAGTGAGAAAGGTTTCATTCGGTCAAGCCCGACTGTAAAATACCCTGTAATTATTTTAATAGAATACGAGTTATTGACGAAAACAGCACAAAGGCGACTAGCAATATACACTGCCGTTCAACTGAATAGGTTCATGATCACCGAGGTAGGAATTGGACTGTAATTCCTAAACCAATTTTTCGATTTACATGAAATTTGTTTTCTCAGATCTTATATTAATTAGATACCTATTAGACGAAGGATGATTTTCATAAACTTAATATGTATTGCTTATTTATTTTTTCTTCTGAAAGAGTAACAAAATAAATGCTTTATTAGCTCTGAATAGAATCAGCTGAATGATTTTCAGTTTGTGATGAAATTCAGCAATATAACGACAGAATTTGTTTCTAAATAGTAATTTAATATATTTTCTTTATATTAAATACAAAATTAGTCGTGGATAGCAATTGTCCGAGAACGAAAGTATTATTTATTAGGTATAAAGAATTTAGCGCAATTTGCCAAGTGACAAAAATCTTATTTTAAAATAATTTATATTTAAAACTTATTCGTGACAAATTTGGATATTAGAAATTTTGGGGCATGAAATGTTTTTGTCACTAGATTTTTACCACGTAACAGGTTTTTCTTATAAGATAATCAAATAATGTATGTTTCTTAAATAACTTCCAAATTTTACTATAATCTATGTGAATATAGAATAACGATACTTACCAAGTTTGATATCTCTATGTAACTTCTGCCTTTTCTACGCACATTTTGCGTTTGACTAAATTAATAGACCCTTTGTTTTTACTTTTTGCGTACAGGGTATAAAAATGCGTCACGTACAGAATGCTTAAATTAAAATAGTTAATCACATTCTCCGTTGCTATTTTGTGCAGGTACATGATGGCAAGAATCTTAAAGGTCGCTCGAACGATGCCAAAGCATCGGCTTGTCTGTATATTGCCTGTCGCCAGGAGGGAGTTCCACGCACATTCAAGGAAATCTGCGCAGTTAGCAAGATAAGCAAGAAGGAAATTGGCAGATGCTTCAAACTGACACTCAAGGCACTTGAGACAAGTGTCGATTTGATAACGACTGCCGATTTTATGTGTCGTTTCTGTGCAAATTTGGGTAAGACTATTAATATTTATATCTTTCGAATTTATTTATTTTAAATGTATCTATTATAATTTCTAGATCTACCCAATATGGTGCAGCGGGCTGCTACGCACATTGCAAAGAAGGCTGTGGAAATGGATATTGTACCTGGTCGCTCGCCCATATCTGTGGCAGCGGCAGCCATTTACATGGCCTCCCAGGCGTCGGAGCATAAGCGCAGTCAGAAGGAAATCGGCGATATTGCCGGCGTGGCCGATGTGACAATTCGACAGTCCTACAAATTAATGTATCCGCATGCAGCGAAGCTGTTCCCAGATGATTTCAAGTTTACAACGCCAATTGAACAGCTACCGCAAATGTGAAAGATTCCACAAATGAATTATCGATGCTCAATTATCATTTATATACATACGTTCAGAAACCTTGATTGCAAAATTGCAAAATTAGCAAACATGAAAATACTTTTGTAGGGCAAGTCTAGTTTAATAACATGAATTACTATATTACTATATATTCGCAAGACAAATACGATTTTATTCATATTAAAATGCATAATTGCAAATGAATTCGCAAACATTATTTGTTGACAAAGTAATTATTTATTTAGGCATAGGCAGATATAGTATATAGTATAGTATATTTCGCTTGAAAGCTTTCATCGTTAACAAATAATTGCAATACATATAAATAAGATTAACGCGATATACAACAGTAGAAGCCACAAACATACATAAATTAATCAATACCCAAGGAGCACTTCTCATTGTCCGTATGACCGACACACTCCAGCGCTGGCCGATGCTCCGAGTCCCACATGCCGGGTCCACAGCGTTTGCACAGGCCACTGAGCGTGCACGGGATCTTTGGTAGCTGTCGATATTGATAGAGCAATCCGCGTGCCTTGCGCAAAATCAGTTGACCATCCATATACATGGCCAGGGAGCTGAAATGCAGCAGCATCTCATCGGCACGCAAGTTCTGAGCAATCACATCATCCGCATAGACAGCGATAATGGCCAGGCAAAGGAACAAGTGAAAGTAGTCGGTGAGATAGTTTGACCAGCAAGCCTCCCACATTCGTATGACCACGGCCTCGGTGAATTCCCGTTTAAAGCATAGCAAAAGCCATCGATGGCAGAACAGCAGCTCCATGGCCTCGTTGTGTCGTTGCAAGTGCTCGTAGAAGCGCGGCAGCATGAGTCTTATCAACTCGCGTAGGTAGCTCAGATTGTGGTCGACATCGTTATCCGTTGGCGTGCAAACGAAGAAGGCTCGTTGCATCAGGCCCACAAAGCACCAAAAGGTTTCCGATTCGTTTTGCACCTCGCACAGCACGGGCGCCAGGAGATCACTCATGCCCTGTAAATGATACGAGATGGAAATTAATAAAAGAAAACAAGCGGAACAGTCAAGTGCACTCGACATTAATATACTCTAGACCTAGGCCTGGCACGCCTAAGATTTTATGCCAATGCAATTCTCCTTCTAATCCTTAAATATCCACCTATCGTTTCTCTAGCATAATTGATATAAATTTGAACCAATTTACCCGACATTCTAAAATTTGAAAAATTAATTGAAATTAAAATTTTTTTTAAAAACGAAAAAATATTGGTAGACCAAATCAGGAATCGAACCCACGACCTCTGCCGCACGGGCGCGTATCTCTAACATTAGACACAAAATTTAAATAAATGAAAAGTAGGCAAAATGGGTTGAAATGGCAATTTTCAAAAAATCATAAAAAAAACTAGCGAAGAGATTTTTGAAATTTTTTTTTTGCAGTCACTCTTAAAATTGTTTCAACAATTTTTCTACATAAAAATATTTTTTGTAAAAAATCGAGGAAAAGAGTTGAAAAATTTACTTATTTTTAAAATTCAAAATTTTCAATGGGTACTTAATGGGTTAAGGCAAGTTTTGCATCATTCAAACGGAATTTAAAAGACCTTTCCAAATATATTTTTTTTACTGTGAAGACTTGATTGACATAGCTGTTAAAGTAAAAAAAAGGGCGTACGAATTAATAGTGGATTGGGCTCGTACATTCTGGCGGAGTAAATGTAAAATGATCATTAATTGATCATTAATTCTATTTATAGAATTGCCATTGCCATCGATAAAATTGTTAATATCTTCACTATTTATGGCCCAATCGAGTTGAAAGTTGTTGTTTAGTTTCAGGGCACTTTTTTTTTAACTTAAAACCGAAAAATTAAAGGTGATGTATGTTTTTAATGAATTACGCCCCCTATAGTGGGCGTTGCAAAATTTTAACAAAAACTGATATTGCCTAACATAATAAGGAGGCTTCATTTAAATTTGGTGGTCCTAGCTCTAACCATCTCTGAGATCCTTTCGCTTATACGGACAGACACAAGGGTATATCGAATATATATACTTTATGGGGTCGGAGATGCTTCCTTCTGCCTGTTACATACTTTTGAACAAACCTAATATACCTCCAGGGTATAACCAAAGCTGAGGGATCAACTCACCTGTGAGTAGGATAAACTTGTGTTGTAGATGGCAAAATTAAGGAGAATGTTTTTCATCATTTCGGTGTTGGGATTGTCGTCACCGCAGAAGAAGGGATTTGTACGATCGGTGCGGACCACGTCCTTCTCAACCACACACTGCACGGTTCTCCAGAATTGTGCCTGCTGCTCCGGCGACATGGAATACTGTCGCTTGCGTGTGATTTCATCATATTCCTGTCGTTTAATGTCCATCAGCACCGCTCGATCCTCAAAAGTGGATGAGAACGAATAGCATTTCAGGATGAATGGCCAAACGGTTTTGCGCAGACTCTTCTCCAGGCCGCCAAAGAAGACGCACTTGCGCAGCAGCAGATCATCATCGATTTGGCCCTTCTCGTTGAGGAGCGTGCCATAGAAGAAGTTCGTGGTGATTCGCTTTACATTGCCCTCATCCGGATGCATCTCCGACTGCTTGACCTCAGGGCGACAGACCATAAAGTGTCGATACGGCAAGTTCATCTTCTCCTGTCCAGGCGCCAAGGTTATGTTATGAAGAAAACAATGCCACTGATGCAGCACCTGGGCCAGGTGATCCAAGCCACCGTAATGAAAGTGCAGTATTTTGTATTGTGACTCCCGCGAGGCGATCACCAGCTGACCCGACGTGCATTTGTCATCATTGAAGAAGAGGCGCAAAGAGCGCATCTGGCTGAGATCGACGGAGAAGCGACGACCCCGGATAACGGCTTTACGGCGCACAGTTGGAGTTGCGTTGGCACTTTCCGGAAAGACCAGATTATGCTTGAATGCCAACAATTCCGGGGTCATCCAATTGGGATTGTTATCATCCGACACGGAACCATCCGAGTTCAATTGATGTGCCGGTTGATCAGATCTTCCGCCAGCTCCTCCGCTGCCAGCATCACTGTCCGGCGTGGAAAGGATGCAGTTGTACGACTGCGAGATGTTGCTATTCTCGATCTGGGGATTCGAAATGGTAATGTTCACCGACGTGATGGGATGCTTCTTGAGCAGCGCCGTCAGGTCGCCAATCGATGCCGTTTGCCCGCCCAACAAGGGCTGCAATTCATTCTTCAATTCCTGCATATCGACAGCGTTCTCATCTTCAGCCCGTGATTGATCCTGATCCTCAACCGTAATTGGCGCCGTCACTGCCACTTGGGAGGTGGGCGAGAAGTGTCCACTTACAGCTATCGCCTGGCCTCGATTGCCAACCGTCTCGTTATCGATATCATTGCTTTTGCAGAGCGATGAGTTGGGAATCCAGGTCAAAAGGAGCGTCGGTCTCTTGGCGCTGTTGTACTGATCGATAAAGGTCTTCGTGGTGCACGTCAAGTAGCCCGGATAGTGCCGAATGTCCGACTCCTGTCGCGCCACCGTCGGCGGATGGATGCACACATTGTTCTTGCAGAAAAGTATTTCGTTGTCTTCGTACGCAATATCGATTTTTTCATCGCACCTTTCTTCGCCGAGAATAAAGTTGGATGCCTTCTTGATAATACTTCCAATTGGCATTTTTGATTTGTTTCTCCTTCGACTTAGAGCGTTTACCTCAATTGCAGCCTGCTTTTGATTTGAAATATTTTAATTTAAATATTCAAATGTGTGCAGAAAAAGTTGGGGCAAGTCTTTTTTTGGCAGGTTATTGCGCCTTGTTGTTATTATGTTTTATTTTCGACCGGTTGGCATTCTCACAAAAGAGGCACCGTCCTGAGAGAGGGCTCATCAGATTTGATTTTTAAGCTATAAATTTATTTACTTAAAACTATTTTTGTAGCTGCCCAACTTGGAGAAGGATAAAAAGGAGAAGATAACCGACAATGTTGCCACTTCAAAAAATCAGATAGAGCCAACAAAAAAAAACATATGGCAGCCTTGGCTAAGCTTGGGAAAAACAAGGTGGCAGCCATATCAGGTCCCACGGATAACTCAATTCCAGACTTAACTTGATGTAAAAAATTCAGTTAAATTTTAGACTTCCTAGAATTCTGAAAATTGCACTCAAAGTTTTGTGGAATTTTTTAGAATTTCTTAGTAAACTTCACTATGCGAGGGGTGTCGTGAACAAAGCTAATTTTAAAATGAACTTAATCAAATTGGAAAATTTATAGTTTTCTTGGTTTTTTGTATTTGTTAGTACAAATTTTTAATTAATTTCATTAGAAAAATGACATGGGACCAATTTCCATCGATATTTATAAAAAAGTCGATAGTTTTACAATTCTCGATTGTCAAGTGTGCCCCCCCTTCTTATTGTTTAATTAAGGGGCGAATAACTGATTGTTGTCGCGGGGTCACACTGATCGTAATTTTTGGATGTATTAAGTTTATTTGTGATTCATTCATTCGGTTAAACAAATAGCAAATAAGAAGCGGACAGCGACAACAGCATACGCTTATCTGTGCTGTTGACCAATATCATTCGCACAGACTCGCACACTGATAATAATTGTTATTTATTATACACATAGAGGTCTTAAACTCTCTCTCGCAGTGTGCAGAATGGCAGCCGAGATAAAACCAGCGCAGCGCAGTAACAATGACCGCTTTTTGTCGACAAAAAAGCCGGAATTGCTCAGTAAACTAGAAGGTAGCGGGGACGATGTAAATGCAGCTATTTTAATACCTGGCGAAAATGGAGTAATTAGCGTTTCAGATGACAAGTAAGTGTGCAACTAAAAAAAAACACTAAACAAATACAAACAGTATATTCATTATTATTTCAATACAAACAGAACTGTGCGTGTGTGGCTTAAACGCGATTCGGGCCAATACTGGCCCAGTATTTGTCAGTATATGCCCTCTGGCTGCACGGCAATTGAATACGTTCAGGAGCTGCGACAATTGTACGTGGGACAAGACAATGGCACCGTTACACAGTACACACTGTCCGAGGACTGTAATCGGTTATCGTTCATTCGCGACTATTTGTCGCATCAGGGTCGAGTTGTGGCCGTTGTGTTCTCGAAAACCCACAACTGGATACTCTCGGCGGGCAAAGATAAACAGTTTGCGTACCACTCGACGGAATCGGGCACTCGAGTGGGCGGATACAATTTTGAGACACCGTGCACGGCTCTTCAGTAAGTTTGACTTTGAAATGCGATATTATCATGTGTTATCAGTGTTGCCATTTTAGCTGTTTAAGAGCTAGACTTTGCTAATTTGTAATTACGAATTTAACTACAGTCGAACTTCCCTAACTCGATAACTCGAACAAAATCGAGTGGCAATACAATTTCATACAATTCTACTTCCCTAACTCGAAGTCTCCCTAACTCGAACTTTTTTTGTGGATAATGGTGATTCGAGTTAGGAAAGTTTGACTGTAATTCTATAAACTATAAATCTGGATATCTTCAAAATTGTTTTAAGTCTTTAAATTTGTAGAAAAATTGTATAAACCCAAAGAGATCAATATATTCTGTCTATAATTATAGATAGAAAGTTTTAATATTCAGCTCGTTAAGACAAATTAGTTATTATAATGTTTTAAAAACCATTGGATATTATAATTTATCCGAAAAATATTTAAGTTTTCCGTCGTTCATAATTCTTAAAGTTTGAAAATACTTAGGTTTTTTCTAGCTACTCTTTTGTTACAACTTAGCTATTATATGGCTTCAAATTGTGGCAACACTGTGTAATATGTTGATCGTAGATACAAATACAGTTGGTCAAATAATTGTTTTGACAAAGCAAACAAAAAATCACCTTTTAGGGAATGCACGATAATGTTTTAAAGAGATAATGTTCGTGCAACGCCCTAAAATATGAATCAGCGCTTATCAACGCCACGATAAAATCACTTAAAAAGCAATATTAACATTTAAAAAGTGACTTATCATGATTTAATCTTTGCTTCATGCAGGTTCGATGCTTTGGCCAAATACGCGTTTATTGGAGATCAGGCCGGCCAAATAACGATGCTACGTTGCGATACATCGGGCGTGCAGCTAATCACCACATTCAAAGGACATACTGGTAAGCTTGAATTTGATTGATTGATTACTATAATTATAAATATAATTCAATTCAATTTAGCTGGCATTAGATGCTTGCGATGGGTTGAAGGTCCTCAGCTATTGTTCAGCGGTGCGTGCGATCAGTCCGTAATCGTTTGGGATGTGGGTGGCAAACGAGGCACTATCTACGAATTGCAAGGACACAAGTAAGCAATTATTACATGCCTTTAAATACTGTTAGCGGTACCTCATACGAATTTCGAAACTTTGAATTTGAAAAAAGATGAAGAAAAAACCAAGAATAAAATTTTAGGAATTCAAAATTGGGAAGACAAAAATTAGAAATCATAAATTACGAATTTCAACTAAGAAAAATATTCAGAGTACAAAAATTGGGAAAATTTGGTATTCCTAGATAAAGATAGGCCCGAAAAAAAAAAACTATCAAAGTATGGAAAGGTAGATAACCGTCTGAAATCTCTACTCAATACTCTACTCAGATGAAAAAATTGTTTATTTTTTATAAAAGGTGGCACACAATATAATTATGTAGATTTTGAAACAAATGGTAATCGAAGTCGTGATTTTGAAATAAATGATTCGACAAATGTGGTCTTTTTGCTAATAAAAAGAAAAAAGCCGAAATCAAAAATTTTAAATAAAAATATTTTTGATTCGGCATTTTCTAATTTTTGTCTTCCCAACTTTTGCTCTCCCTATTTTTGTCTTCCTAATTTTTAATTCCTAATAACTGTATTCCCAATTTCGGTTTCGTAATTTTGGATTCCTAATTATTCGATTTTGGACTCTTAATTTTTTTTTTTTACGAATTTTCAAATTCTGAGTAATATTTTTCGACCTTCGTATGTAGTATCACTGTTAGCCTTGACATCGCATCTCATATTATGTTGTTATCCGTTCAGCAACAAGGTTTCGGCGCTGGCGTACGCCAACCACACACAACAATTGATTACTTGCGGCGAAGATTCTGTGGTCGTGTTCTGGGAAATGAATGCCATGCGGAAGGAGGTGCCTGGCTGGGTGGAGTCCAATAACTGCCAGCTCTGCTCTCGGCCATTTTTCTGGAACTTCCGATCGATGATGGACCAAAAGCAATTGGGTAATCAATCATCAAGTGTTTATTAAATGTGACAACTACTTAATGTTTTTTATTGTTGCAGGCATTCGACAACATCATTGCCGTCATTGTGGCAAAGCGGTTTGCGACAATTGCTCCACTAATCGCATCAATATACCAATAATGGGATTTGAGTACGATGTCCGCTGCTGCGATCCTTGCTACAAACAGCTGCAGACAGTGGAGCGTCCTTCCTTGGCATCCTTCCATGACGCCAAGCATTGCATTGTCCACATGGACTTGGACGAGGAGCGAAAACGCCTTTTGACTGTTGGCCAGGATCGATTAATCAAAGTGTGGGATTTGTCTACCATTTGGGCATAATATTAATATAATCATGTCTACTCAAGATTAGTGTTTCAATTTCGAAAACGACTATAAAAATGTATTGAATGAAACGAATTATATTAGTACCAAATACATATGTAAGTATTGAAGAACAGCGACGGCATGACAGCGCCGAATTGGAGCACTTCTACAATATAAGCAATGTTCAACATAATACGTACGCTGGCTCACAGCTTATTTCAACCAGCACAAAACGCAACTTTATTCAAAAGCTTCAATTACAACTAACTCAAATACAAACCTAATCAAAAGTATTTACAGAAAACTAATGTTATATCAACTCATAATTTGAAAATATTCGAACATCTTTGAGTTTTTGTAAAAATCAACTTTTTCAACTTTTTTTCTTGATATTTTACAAAAAATGTTGGGATGCAAAAATATTCTTAAAAGAATTTCAATAATGTTTGCAAAAAAAATTTTTTTTGAAAATTGTTCCTTAAGCTACTTTTTGTATGAAATAGAGGAAAAAGTGGACAAAATATGTAGTAATTTTTAGCAATTTTAAAAAAATTATAAAAAAAAAACTAGCGAAGAGATTTTTTAAATTTTTTTTTTTCAGATGATTCAGATGATTTCAGATTTTAATAGTTAAAATTGTTTGTAGAATTTTTTGGCTTCCCAAAATTTTTTTTTTTAAATCGAGAAAAAGGTTAAAAAACTTGATTTTAACAAAACTCAAATGTTTTCGAAAATTTTCAATATTTTCAAATTACGAGTTGATATAGCTTTAGTTTTCTGTGAATACTTTTGTTTAGGTTTGTTTTTTAGTCAGTTGTAATCGAAGCTTTTGAATAAAGTTGCATTTTGTACTGGTTGAAATAAGCTTTGAGCCACTGTATATATAATTATTAAATATATATACATCAAGTACATGCATAAGTTACATTTTCATCAGATTGAAATTGATGTAAAACTACAAACCATGGATATCAATAAAATCAAATATTGTCTGCAACATTCAACAAGTTTCACTATGAAATTCACAATCATGTAAATTCCCTAATAAAATTGATTTAAATATTTTCGAAAATTTTTTATTTACTAAAAAGAGAAGCGCCAAATTGTAGCTTATTAATAGCCACCTCGACCTGGCGGTGGTGCGCCACGCATCATTGGCGGTGGTCCTCGCATTGGTGGCGGTGCGCCGCGTCCCAGGCCGCCTGGCATTGACGGAATACCGCCAGGAATGAGGCCTGGTGGCGGTGCGCCCATCATTGGAGCTCTGGGCACACCACGCCCCATGGGCGCCATATGCTGTTGGGCTGGACCGCCCACACCTCTTACTGGGCCTTGTAAGCCGGCGGGCACTGACGATATGTTCATGGGTACACCACGGCCAGCAACACGACCAAGACCCGGACCTGGAGCAGCGCCTGGTATGGGTACGCGTGGCAGACCTTCCTCTGGTGGCGGCGGTCCCTCGACGGTCAGTGACACAATGTTCTCACCCCGCAACAGCACAAATCCCAATACACGCTTCTCCTCCCGTTCCGGCACCTTGGAGTTCTTGGACCGTATTTTGCGGAACTCTTCGCAGTCTCCCAATATGAGGTTCATGTGCTTATCGAACGCCTTGAAAGTTCCGATGAACGTCCGGGAATCCTGGAGCACTATTCGGACCCGGTAATTCAGGTGCTGAATCATTTTATTGTTCTTGCCAATAGTCTACAAATAAAAGAGCACATTATTGTTATTATTAATCAAGCCGATACAAACATAATTAAAAATGTATTAATATTTTGGTATGTACATATGTACATTGTACATATGTATGTATGTAAACATAAAAACAAACAAGCATGGCCGGCACAAATGTGTGTATAATATTTAGACACAGAAAACCATTCTGTTTTATAAAATCTTTATTATATTATTCATTCTTTTAAACTTACCATTTTGGCAGAGCTTTATTGTTTATATAGACAGTAATAATTATTGCAAACACGGAAAACGTTTGCAGATTATGTGAAAATAAAATGGCCAATCAAACGAATGCGTCCCAATCCCGGAGCTGAATAAGTTCGCTCAAACGAGCTACTGAGCATGCGGAGCTAGTTCATATAAATAGCCGCCATAAGTTCCCGCTGTTAACGTTATGTTAATAATTTTAACGTAGGGGAATATTAAATGTTTTAATTCAAAATCTTTTTAAAAAAGAAAATGTGTTTCATTTTGACCTAAAAATACTACCGGTGCTGTTTCTTAACATCATTCGATTTATTTCGATACTTATCGACTGCAAAGAAATAAATATATTTGCTTTGTACGATTGCATTGAATTTGACACCACGATTCGGTAATCGAATATTGCTGCAGCCCTGGCCGCTAAGAACTACAAGATTCTGTTCACAACTTAGACGCTCATATATGTATGTGGCCACGTCACTTTGGCTCTCTTTGTTTCTCTCTTTTGTGCCGACGTTCTACGTACATATCGGCGGCACAACACCAAAAAGTTTTAGCTCGTTGGCAAAACAAGTGAAAATTAAACAAATACAGTAGACTGGTAAAGTACTATATTGAAAATATCAAAACTAGTCAAAGTGTGGCAAAATATTGACCAAACTGTTTTTCGTTTCGTCCAATTCAAGGTGTCAGCGCTCTATAATCAAGCAACAGCAAGAACAAGAACACCTTACACTCAAAAAAAAGAAAAGGGGCTGACGAATCACTTTAAGAATGAATATTTTTCGGTTCGCTGGAGATTTATCGCATGTATTTGCCATAATAATACTATTGCTTAAAATATGGAAGACACGATCATGCGCCGGCATATCTGGAAAGTCGCAGATATTGTTCGCTATCGTTTATCTGACACGATATCTCGACCTGTTCACCACGTACGTCAGCCTCTACAATTCGGTGATGAAAGTTCTCTTTCTGGCCACATCGGGCGCCACGGTTTACCTGATGTACGTGAAGTTTAAGGCCACCTACGATCACAATCATGATTCTTTTCGCATTGAATTCTTGCTGATTCCATGCGCTCTACTCTCGCTGGTGATCAATCATGAGTTTACATTGATGGAAGTGCTCTGGACATTCTCGATCTACTTGGAATCGGTGGCCATTCTGCCACAGCTGTTCCTGGTGAGCAAGACGGGCGAGGCTGAATCCATAACAAGCCATTACCTCTTTGCCCTTGGCTCGTATCGTGCTCTGTATCTGCTGAACTGGGTCTACCGCTACATGGTGGAGTCGCATTATGATCTGATCGCGATCTTTGCGGGCATCGTTCAAACCATATTGTATTGCGATTTCTTCTATCTGTATATCACCAAAGTGCTCAAAGGCAAAAAGCTACAGCTGCCAGCATAAATAAGCAGCAATTAATTCCATACGTGTGTGTGTGTGTCGGTGCTGTCGAATGGAGATGGAGATGAAGCGAGGGGAGGCAGTGAAGTATGGAGATGACAGCAATATTGAAGATGCGGACCGCTCGGATAAGCGTTATTAATAGTTCTTAATCACATAAAAAAATCGAAAAAATATATATATTAAATGATATTGTATATCGAAAGAGAACATTTTTGTGTTGCATTAGTTTAAACTTTAAAGAAAATAAGAAATTTCACTGTGTCCCTATCTAATATGCAAATTACCAACTCATGCAAATTATTAAAGTATACAAATAATGTACAAATTCTATATGTATTCATTATGATTTCCATCTGCCTGCCCACAAACTACATACATATATAACAGCGATCGTAAATTTGCTTATCAGCGTATATCTGAGCGTCTGTACATAAGAATTTAGGTACTCACGTACATACATATATATGTGTAATTATTTTATGGTAATTTGATTATCTTACCTCGTTTATTCCTACGACCAAAATCAAAATGTGCATTAATTATAATTTACCTTAAAAATTAATAAAAACCAGCAATTTTTTTTAGAGAGTTTCTGGTCAAATTCGATAATTTGCTGATGTCGGTTATCACCTTTTAGATATAGATATATGAGCATTCATTTACACTATTATAGTTATAGTAAATTCATAAAACATTCATGACTAATGATCGAACTTTATCTTGCAATTTAATTTCTCTTGAATAATTTGACCGCTACATAATAGTTGAAAACTAAGTTTAAATCAATAGATTACTAAGTACATACTTCCGAAATATGTGAACATAATTTGCTTAACGAAAAAAAAATATATATACATATGTAATCGTTTAAAATGTCTTAGACGTGTTCTAAACTTGAGTACCAAATTGTGGATTTAAACAAAATTTTTTAAAAATTTTAACATTTTGCAAAATAAAAACTTTTAAAATGTATTCTATTAGTGAGTGCTATCATTGATTTTTAATCATTCGCTAAATAATTTAATAATTCTAAATTAAAAATTTTCCTTTTTTTTTTTTTTGATAAATACACAAGTTTATTTATGCACGCCGCATGCTACTTAAAGCACTTTCGTGGCAGGGCAAGATTTTACAAAAACAGTTATGGTACAGGTCTGAAAAATTTTCCAAATTGTATTGATTCAACAACTTTACAAACTACCCTACCTATCAACAATAGAATGCGATGAATTTGTTCGCTCATCTCTAAATTGAACTAGCTCCATTATAATTGTGAACTTAACGAAACCAGTAAAACGACAACAAACAGCCAAAAATATAATAAAATGTCTTCAAACTTTCGTTATCATATTTTAAAAAGCGTCAAGCCCTATTCTGTATATATTCCACAATTGACTAAATCAGCGCTACGAGTTTTAATCCAAGTATCTGTGCATTATATAGAAACTAAAAAGTCATCCCCAGATGTATTGGCACTTGCAATTAACAAACTCAAAAACGCAGGTCACGAAGTACCCAAGAATTTCTGTGAGTTGTTTACAATGGTCTTGTTAATAATGCAGATATACTTGCGATATCCGAAAGGCATTGTTAAGGATCACGAACTTCGTCAATGTTTAACTGACGATTTGAGGTAACTTATCCTTTAAATCGATTTTTATGCTACATTCACACTGTGTCACAAAATAAATCGTATATATATTTTTTAGCCTGCCAGATACCTGTGTAGAGGATCTTGCAAAGGTGCTCCTCAACCATCGCACAACGCTAAGTAAAAACTTCGCAGATACTAAAATGGAAAGGGCAAAAATGCTGGACATGCAATGGAGAATTAACATTTCCTTGACTTCCAAGTATGATTTACACACATACATTATTGATAAAATGTTTAATGCATTTTTGTACATTCAAGGTTGGCTGAATTAGATAAACCTACTATAGTGCTGCACTTTAAATTAGTTAATGGAGAATACCGAACTTTGGAATTGCCATTATCCATGTTCCAGCGCTTGCGTTACAATGTGGCCATGTTGCTCACCGAATTGCACTCTTTGCAGAATCGTCCTGTATTGAAACAGTTTTAGTTAATTAAATACTCGCATTTATACATATATTTAATTATAGTTAAATTAAAAAATATATATTGAAAAATGTGCTTTAAATGTCATTGAAGCATGGGCTTGGTATAAATAACTATTAAGAAATTGTTTTGCATACAATAAAAAGGTATTCAAAAAAATGAATTTCTGTAAACTGTGACTAGTGTGAACCTTGTTATGATTACACCCTGGTGTGAACGGATTAAAAGTCGTTCTTTGCAAAGAACTGGAACCAAGTGAACCATAACAAGAAACGCAAACAACAAACGAAAACTGAAAACACAATAATATTTAATTTTCCTTAGTGTTTGAGTACTAAAACAACTTAAATTAAACTGCACAATTTATTAAACAATGGCATCAAAGAGAAAACAGAATTATGGCCTTGCCGACAGTGAAGCGTTTAAAAAGAAGCACACGCTGGATTCGGATGAAGAGGACTCCGATGACTACGAAAAGTGAATGTTACTAAAATATACCAGAGCCCAACTTTAACCGTTTAGTATTTTTTGCAGAGACAATCTGAATGATAGTGACATCGAAGGGGGTGAGGAGGGTGTTGGCAAGGTGGAGGACGATGTCAAGATAACGCCATTTAATATGCGCGAAGAGCTGGAGGAGGGACACTTCGATAAGGAAGGTCACTATCATTGGAATAAGGAATCGGAAATTAAGGATAACTGGCTGGATAACATTGACTGGGTTAAGGTAGGCTCGCAGCATACTAAATAGTTAATTTAAATAAATATTTATATATTTACTTTGCAGGTAGAGAAAGATAAGAACTACTTTGATCCAAACAATGAGGAACAAAACTCCGCAGATGCTGCTCTGCCCACATTTAACCTCTCGGTGTCCCTGAGAAAGATGGTCGAGTTCATGAAGCCGGGTGAAAGCGTACAAATGGCTTTGCTAAGATTGGGTCGCAAGCGACCCAAGTTGACAACGCTGGAGAAGCTGAGGCAAAAGAAAGCTGGTATTGAGAACACTGAGACCCAGCAAATTTCGAAACTAACTGAAGTGGCAAATGAAATACTCTCAAACACGGGCAACATGGATATTTATCAGGAGACATACGAGAAGATCATGCGCAAGCTGGAGGATTTGCCAGGCACAAGCAAGCAGCCAGCTGGCGAATCATTCGATATGTATGCCGATGATTTCGAAGAAAGGGAATCCAAACGCCTAAAGACATCGGATAAGGAGGACGAACCAAATACGAATGATATAAAGTGGGAATTTAAATGGAAGCAAACCGATGAAGAAATTCAGGGACCATATAGTACGGAGAAAATGCTAAATTGGTCTACAGGCGACTACTTCAAGGATGGCGTTTACGTGCGAAAAGTTGGAGAAAACACTAATTTTTATTCGAGCAATAGAATAGATTTTGATTTGTATTTGTAAATATGCTAAGCCTATAAACTTTCTGCAAATTGTTGCTTTTTCATATTATGAATCGATTTTTTTTTTTGAGCTGGCAATGAATCGATTTAAGTGAAGTTTTCTTAGCCAAATAGCTAACAGTGATGCCAAATACTTCCCGGAAAAAAAAGAAAACGGCCAAAGAAAACAGAAAAAAAGCTGAGAAACTAAAAAATAAGACAGAAAAACAGGTCAAACTTTCTTTTTCCTATTTCTTTATTAATTTGGATTCAATTTAATTAAATCTATTCAGATTTTCGGGTTGAAGATATTTGAGAGTTTTCCCGGCTGAAGCAGTTAAAACGAGGCAAATCTATCCGAAATAATAGTGGGATTCCGGTAAACGTTTTTGATTTGCCTTTGATTATTTTTAACCAAATATAAATCAGTTGACGGAACGACCCTTTTTGCACACTGATTATTTTTTGATTTCGTGAACAGCTGACAGCCTGGGCGAACAGCTAATTGACAACTAAAAAGTATACAAAAATGGGCATAATTGCACAAAATGCCGAAAGAAAGTCATCGAATATGTTTTTATTGAATATTCGTAGATTTACAATGCAAACAAACACCAACTGTCACACAGCTGTTCGAAACCAAATCAAAATGAAAATATAATCAGTCTCAGAGCTGATTTTTCGAAATCAATTAGTAAAACCACATTTCCCTGATTTGCAATGGGCACACTGAAAATTTTGTATGGAGCAGCTGTGAACAGCTGACTGCGAAATCAAAATCAAATCAAAAGCAAATCAAAAACGTTTACCGGAATCCCACTAATATCTAATAATCACTAATAACTAAACGACCACGATAACAATACCATTTCAAAAATCAAGAAATGCAATCGATATATTTGGGGCTACCGGCGATAGTTACACTTTTTTCACTTCTCTGTTGCTAGTGACAACACTACTTTGTTTTTCCAAAAGTTGGCAGCACTGTTGCTAATAGCAACACATTGTTGTTTACAATTTTATTGACTCGAGAAAATTAGTATACTTTTGTACTTTGTGTTCGTAATTTTTACAAATTCCGGCTGCGCAAAATTTATCGGCCACAGACGACTGGCCAATATAAAAAATTGCTAAAGGCTAGAGTTAACGCTGACACGGGCACAGTCGACACAGATCAAATACAAATTGCGCGAAATGTTCAAAAACACGTTCCAATCTGGGTTTCTGTCGATACTGTACAGCATTGGGTCGAAGCCGCTGCAGTTGTGGGACAAGAAGGTGCGCAATGGCCATATAAAGCGCATTACCGACAATGACATCCAGAGCTTGGTACTGGAAATAGTGGGCACCAATGTGAGCACAACGTTTATCACATGCCCGGCAGATCCAAAGAAGACGTTGGGCATCAAGTTGCCCTTTCTGGTGATGATTATCAAGAACATGAAGAAATACTTTACGTTCGAAGTGCAGGCAAGTACAGCAATTATAAATGCAAACAATAGTTCATTGTCCTGACGATTCCATTGTATCTTAAACAGGTTCTTGATGATAAGAATGTGCGGCGTCGTTTCCGCGCCAGCAATTATCAATCCACCACGAGGGTAAAGCCTTTCATTTGCACAATGCCGATGCGTTTGGACGAGGGTTGGAATCAGATTCAATTCAATCTATCAGACTTTACACGAAGAGCCTACGGCACCAACTACGTGGAGACTTTGCGGGTGCAGATCCATGCGAATTGCCGAATACGCCGTGTTTATTTCTCTGATCGATTGTATTCTGAAGATGAGCTGCCTCCGGAATTTAAGCTATTCCTGCCGATACAGAAGCCCGTACAAAAGTCAAATGCTATATGTAGCTAACCATTTAATCGTACACAAACAATCTTAAAGCACGGAAACTATTTCCAATAACCAATCCAAGCAAACAATGCAAAAAATATTTAACTTGTAGCAATCACCTGGAAACAAATTTTATGCAAGCCGGCATAAGTATTTATTAAACAATTCTATGTCAATATTCGCTTCACTCAACTCTGCAATAAAATTCAACATTTATGTGTACATTGCACGAGTATTTCTAATGCCGGGTTCACACTGCGTCACATACTGTCACAGCTTACAGTCACAGGGCCTGTGTGCTCCATCTGGAACCTTAGCATACAATAAATTCTAGTAAATCGTAAAGCTTAATTGCATATTTCTCGAGCCTATCGGATTTTGATGCCATAGATGCAGAACTGTCGAATTGTGACAATGCTTTGTGACAGTCCGTGACGCAGTGTGAACTCGGCTTAATCCTCCTTTGTGAGTATTTCCACGCCCGTCTCTGTGATCAATATCGTATGCTCGAATTGGGCACTGCGCGAATCATCCATAGTAACTGCCGTCCAGCCGTCTTCTAAGAGTCCAACATCACCACCGCCTAGGGACAGAATGGGCTCGATAGTAAATGTCATGCCCGTTTGCATTTCACCCGGATCATCATTATCTGCAGTGGAATGATTAACAATTTATTAAATAATTTTTATTTTTGACAGTTTGTCAAGAAATTTTTTACACTCTCTTAAAAATGTAATATTTTGACTTTAAATAAGAAAAAAATTTAAATTCCGATTGAATGACACAAAACCTTTCTTAATCCATTTAGTACCCTTCGAAAATTTCGAACTAATGTAAAAGTCACTTTTCAAAACTTTTTTCCACGATTTTTAAAAAAAAAATTTTAATGCCAAAAATTCTTGGAACAATTCTAAGAGTAACTGCAAAAAAAAATGTTCAAAAATATTTTTGCTAGTATTTTTGATAATATTTTGATAATCCTAAAAATGACAATTTTAACCCATTTTTCCTCATTTTCATGCAAAAAGTGCCTTTTTTGCAGTTTTCAAAAAATTATAAAAAATACTAGCAAAAATATTTTTGAACCATTTTCTTTTGCAGGGACTCTTAGAATTGTTCCAAGAATTTTTTTGCATCAAAATATTTTGTGTGAAAAATCGAGGAAAGAAGTTGAAAAACTAGACTTTTGCAAAAATTCAAAATATTCCATGGGTACTCAATGGGTTAAGGAAATTTTTGCATCATTCGAACGAAAATTAAATGACCTTTCCAAATATATATAATAAGCTATTATTTTCTTATTTAAAGTCAAAATATTACATTTTTAAGGGAGTGTAAAGAATTTCTTGACAAACTGTAGCTCTTACCGTAATGATAAATCTCGGGCGGTCCGTGAAAATAGCTGCCAATACCATGGCCAATAAATGCCGCAACTGATTCAAGCTTATGCTCATCACAGAATCTCTGAATGCATTTGCCGATCTCATTGAAGGGCACACCAGGAGCACAGAGTGCAATGCAGTTCCTCAAGCACTCGCGTGTCGAGTCCACGAGGAAGCGTCCACGCTCGTCCACGTCGCCAACGAGAAAAGTTTCCGAGCAGTCGCCATGAAAACCATTCTGATAGACGGTGACATCTATGTTGATAATGTCGCCATCGACCAACTGGCGATCATCGGGAATCCCGTGGCAGGCAACGTTGTTTATGGAGGTGCACACGGATTTGGGGAATCCCGCATAGCGCAGGGGCGATGGATATGCATTCTGGGCCAGGATACGACTGTGCGCAAAGTCATCTATCTCGTCAGTGGTTATGCCCATTTTGGCCATATTGCCACATTCCCGGAGTATCTGTGCTGCCAGTTTTCCACTCGATCTCATGTGCTTTAGCTGTTCCGCATCTTTTATTTCGGGCGTTCCCAATGTGTTGCCCGCTGCCATATGCTTAAAGTAGTATGGCGGTTTCTCTATATGCTCCGGCACAATCCGTTCAGCCGAAACTTTGCCGGCGCTCCTAATCAATTCCCATTTTCCCTTATCTCTGCAATGCAAAGACGCATTATTAGGCGAAGCATATTTGCCATTTTCCAACAGTTGAATAGTTTCCTAATCATACACATACATATAATAAGTAAATGTAATAATAAAATTGCATAATTAATTGTTTATTAGTTACAAATTTTGAATGGCAAAAGTGTACAATCAGAAAGTCTTCAACCGAAGGAAATTAGGTAACAGTAAATATATTTTACATACCGCTTGTTTATTTGGAAAAAATTCCGATGTAAATATTGTTTGCCTCCATCAATGTTTTTCCATACATTTTGCGCTATTCTGAATTGCATTTTTTGCTCTTAAAAAATCAAAACATTAAACAGCTGATCAATGCTCAAAGAGTTGATGCACTATCGATTCAACACAAACGACTATCGATGATTTGTATCGCTAGAAATTCTTACGATAGTTTTATATTGTCTTGTAAACAACAAACGAACATGTAAACAACTTTTCACAAAGTAATTGCTAAGAAAATATATATTTAAAATGAGTTGCAATTATGCAGAAGGCCTGTCAGCATACGACAATAAAGGAGTTCTTGGCATTCCAGAAGTAAGTTGTTTTTAATAAAGCCTATTTATATATTTCTAAGCATGTATCCATAATTTGTAGAATTTCGACAGCGAAGAAACTGTTGCCCAAAAATGCAAGGAGTTGGCCAATTTAATACAAGAGTCCAAACATGTTGTACTGCACACGGGTGCAGGAATAAGCACATCCGCTGGTATTCCTGATTTTCGGTAAAAACACAAATGGAATTAAAACATGTTTTTCATATTTTTAATTTATACTCGTATCTGGTATTTAAGTGGACCCAAGGGCGTCTGGACACTGGAACAAAAGGGCGAGAAGCCGACATTTGACACCTCATTTGACGAAGCAAAGCCCACCAAGTCTCATATGGCACTTCGAGCCTTGGTTGAACATGGATACATTCAATATATTGTTTCACAGAACATTGATGGCTTGCATTTAAAATCGGGACTTGATAGAAAGTTTTTGGCCGAGTTGCACGGCAATATGTTTGTAGAGCAGTGCCAAAAGTGTCGGCGACAGTTCGTGCGAGCAACGGCCGTGGAGACAGTGGGTCAAAAGCAATTGGGCATTCCATGCAAATCCAGTAAGCTGAGCAACAGCCGCAGTTGCCGGGGTGGAATAATGCATGACACCGTTTTGGATTGGGAAGATGATCTACCGGAGCGGGACTTGGACATGGCATTCATGCATTCCACGTAAGATATTCTTAAAATACGTAATAAGTTCAGTGATGCCAAATACTTTCCGGAAAAAAGGCAAAACGGTCAAAAAAAACGGGAAAAAAGCTAAAAAACTAAAATTTTGACGTATTTTCAACATTCTCCCATTTTAAGAGGTGAATTTTGGTGTACTGGGAAAGTGTTTATACCTTTAAGCATAGTACGCTCTAGCCGAAAATATTTTTGCAAGGCCAAAACTCCATATAAAAAAAGGGTTGCAAACATGCTCGAAATTATTTTGTAAGGCCATTTCTAAACGTATGTACGCTGTACCTAAATATGGGCAGCTCAGAATATTTTCTGGCATTTTACAACACTGTTTGGTCAACAGATGGCAGCTTTATTTTGACCTTTCAAAACAACGATTCAATCGATGTTTTGAAAGGTCAAAATCTTTTTGAACAGAAATGGCGACCAACAAGCAGCAAAATAAAAGCCGAATTGAGATCTTTGAACACAAAGAGCGAATTAGACTGATTGAAGAGGTGCAACAGAGGCCAATATTGTGAGATTTGACCGAAAAAAAAACAAATTGACTTGATTTTTATAATCAATAATTTTTAGTTTAATAAATAGGGTATTAGTCGCTGCCACTTCTCAAATCATGTCTATTTGGTCAATTTTCTCTATTTTGTTGTGCTCTATGTTATTTATTTGTTTTGTTTATTTGTTGTGCACAGCTGACGCAACAGTGTGACCACAGCAGCAAAAGACAAACAATCTCTCAACTTTTTAGTGATTTTTGGTATTATGCTGTCACACTGAAGTTTGTAAGGCCGGACTTCAAAACATCGAACATTTCGAGCGTCCAAAATGTTTTCAGCTAGAGCGTACTACGCTTTAATCGTGTCCATTTTCGAAAAGTTAAAAAATTCGCAGTATAAAATCCTTTTTGGATTTAATTTAATTAAATCTAAAAAAAAGCTAGATTTTCGGATAGATATGTTTGAGATTTTTCCCGGCTGAAGCAGTTAAAAACCAGACAAATCTATCCGAAAAAGGACAAATTGACAACACTGGTTGAGTAATCTTTATTTTCTCCGACGAGATAAAGATATCGATCGATGTATTATTGATATCTATGACAACGGCATTTTATTTAAATTTTAATCCAGACCTTACAAAGTATTTCTTTTCCTAATGCAATTCTTTCAAATTTAGCATAGCTGACTTGAATATAACCCTGGGAACCACGCTTCAAATTGTTCCAAGCGGAAATCTGCCTCTTAAGAATCTCAAACATGACGGTAAACTGCTTATATGCAATCTGCAACCCACAAAACATGTAAGTGCAAATTTAAATAATTTACCTTGCATTTATTGAATTTATACTGTATTATTTAAGGACAAGAAAGCACATCTCGTGATTTCCAGTTATATTGACGACATATTGACAAAAGTGTGCAAACGTCTGGGTATTGAAATTCCAGGAGTACTCGGAAGAAAGCGATCCAACAAAACACTCGGACATTTCAGAATGGACTTTGCCTCAGGAATGTGTAAAAAGTTTGGATAAGCAATTTAAGGATTACCAAAAAAGTCAAGCAAAAAATCGCGAAATGTAAAAGCCCTTGATTAAAGAAAAAATATTGAAAAAGCGAAAAAGAAGTGAATAAAAATGTGGAATATAATACAATTGTGCCATTTATTCAAAATGTATAACAAAACAATACAAAAAATATATCTGGATTAATTTAAACTTTTCCGATTTTGCAGTGCTAAAATCGATAATTACTCAAAGTCATTTAACTACCGATACATCTATCGATATCTCAGGTCTCAGCTCTTATCTCAATTGCCCATCTCTGAAAAACTTTGCATGTTTTCTTAAAAAAAAAATAAAGAAAAAATGGTAAGTAATGTTGTAGACTTGAACAATAAACAAACCCAATTATAATGTTGTATGTCTGCATTTTCAGTTGCCATTGTCACTTTTAAAAACAGCCCAGAGTCACCCTATGGTAAGTGCACACGACACTTGTAAAATGTAAACGTATTAAAATGTTTGTATTTTTTTAATTCAGCTGGTGGAGCTTAAAAATGGTGAAACTTACAATGGACACTTGGTGAGTTGCGACTCCTGGATGAATATTAATCTGCGCGACGTAATTTGCACTTCAAAGGTATGTAGAATCCCTCCTGTATTGCCAATTGCGCAGAACTTACCGGCATAAAAAAAGCTAATTGATATGTAACTATTTTAAATTTTGCCAGGATGGTGACCGATTTTGGCGTATGCCAGAATGCTACATACGAGGAAGTACAATCAAGTATTTGCGTATTCCCGACGAAGTCATTGATATGGTCAAAGAAGATGCTCAAGCCAAATCGCGTAATCGCGCCGAACTCAACAAAAATCGTGGTGGCAACTCACAACAAAACCAAAATCAACGAGGTGCCCGAACTGGGAATAGAAACAATTTTGGTGTACGCAGTGGCCCAACGGGCGGAGGCTTGGGCAACGGGGGAATGCGTGCTGGGCCTTCGGGGCAAGGAAATCGGCCACTAGCACAGGGCAATAAGCTTAGAAAGTAATGTAATGTAACTATTCGTAGACTGCGTTAGACATGATTAAAACTTCGACCTCATCCTTTTATAGAAATATGCTTTGTTTCCATTTAAATAAAGAAAAGCATGCCTAGCACTCGATTTTATAAAATATATCGTTGACTATTCGATTGAAACATCGAACAATACTTGTTATCGATAAGCTTGCGTTTTATCAGAAGGCATTGGCCGTGTTCACCAGAACAAATCGACAACAGAATATCGATGAAATTTGTATGATTATTCTGGTGAACGGCAGTGATTAGCAATCATGATTTCAAAATTTTGTGATTATGATGACTGAAAATTCATCACCAAAATAGTACGCTGAAATTCTGTGATTGTGATGCTTTGTTATCGATACAACAAATCGTAATCAACAGAACACAAGATTTGAAAATAAATAGCACAAAACTAATAAGGATACCACTATATTAATATTAATTTGGTATTCTTAAAAAAAAATGCAAAGAAGACGTTGGAATCTGCGTATTTTTAAGGAATATGGTTATGAAAAGTGCTTTAAACTTTTTCATATAAAATATTAAATTAAATACAATATTGGCTTAATGATTTATTAATGCAACATATCATCTATTATTTTAAATCTGGTCTTATGCTGTGCTCATTCCCATTTCATTAAGCATTTTGCGCCAAATTGTTTTGAATTTTGTAAATAAATATTAACACCTTTGACAAAAAAAGAAATGACAACTTTGATTTTGCCCCAAAATTTCATCAAAGCGTTCACCAGAAGTCCATCAACAATTTTTTGATTCTGATACCTGATTACTGATTGATTAGTTCTGGTGAACACGGCCATTGATTGGGACATTTGCCGCCTCAAATAAAAACGTTTTTGGATATTATTAAATAAAACCAGAGCAAGGACTCGACTCAGCAATTTCAATTTAAATAATTAAGAAAAGCATGCCTAGCACTCAATTATACATATTAATATCGTTAAACTATTCGATTCAAGCATCGAACTATATTTGTTATCGATAAGTTTGCGCTTTAGCAGAAGGCATTGATTGGTACATTTGCCGCCTAAAATAAAATAACATTTGGATAATACTTAATAAAACCAGAACATGGACTCGACTCGACAATTTCAATTTAAATAATTAAGCTGCATTTACACGATCGGTTTCCGACCGACACTTTACGTTAATAAACCGTCGGTCTCGTGTAAACACGCACAATTTTAGAGCGTCGGTTTGTCATCGAAGCAAACTTTACATGTGAGAAAGACATTTTTTGGTATTTTTTGGCATTTTTTGGTGCTTGTTGAATGGCAACATTTTCCATCGGTCAAAAAGTGTCGGTCGGAAACCGACCGTGTAAATGCAGCTTTAAGAAAAGCATGCCTAGCACACGATCGTACATATTAATATCGTTAAACTATTCGATTCAAGCATCGAACAATATTTGTTATCGATAAGCTTGCGTTTTATCAGAAGGCATTGATTGGGACATTTGCCGCCTAAAATAAAATAACATTTGGATAATATTAAATAAAACCAGAACATGGACTCGACTCAGCAGGAGGGCAATTTCGAGGAGAATGAACGCATAATAGAGCTTCAAGATTTGATTGAAAAGAATATAGAGATTGGTAAGCAACAATTACAATGCATATTTACAATTAATGTCGCAAATATTCTAATAGAACAAAAGATTGAAACGTGCTCATTTGGCGAGTCCATATCGGCCATTCAGGATATTTTGAGCAAGGCCAACGACATAGTACAAGGCTACGAGGAGCGCAGAACCAATTCCACAGAACTTGTGCTGGACACCGAGCTGCTCAGGCGCAATCATGAAGTTGTGGGCAAGGCCATTCAATACAACACGAACTTCACCGACCGAATGTTCTGCACGGCGATTGTAAGTAGAAATGGGGAATTGGAATAGAGCATTCTACTGACAAACATTAAAGAATAATCTTGTTTTTAAAGACAACTCGGAGAATTGGGATGAACTGTGCAGCCTTGCATGCCAGCATGGAACACCGTTCTTTGCAAGCGCCTCAATGTTGCCGTTTATTGATGTGAAGCCGAAGGAACACATTCCCAAGCAACGTGCGGCACGCAAATCCACCAAGAATGTGGTATGTACAGTAGTATGTCGAGTTATTGTTTTAACAAGAGAAAATTCACATATTTATACCCGTTACTTAAAAAATAGGTAAAAGGGTATATTGTATTCGTTGTTATGTATGTAACAGGGAGAAGTAAGCATCTCCGACCCTGTAAAGTATATACAGTGAACCACTAATGTCTTCATTCAGCATAAATTTGCAAAATTTGCGTATAATAAAGATGTTTTGATGCAGGTTTCTTATATTAATATTTAATTCAATTAAATCCCGTTCTAATGATGCAAAAATTTCTTTAACCCATTAAGTACCCATCGAAAATTTTGAATTTTAAAAAAGTCAATTTTTCAACTTTTTTCCTCGATTTTTTCCAAAAAATATTTTGATGCAGAAAATTTTTTCAAACAATTCTAAGAGTGACTGCAAAAAAAATATTTTTGCTAGTATTTTTTTAATTTTTTGAAAGTCCTAAAAATGACGATTTTAACCCCTTTTCCTACTTTTCACAGTTTACAACAAATTAAAAAAAAATACTAGCAAAAATGTTTTTGAAAAATTTTTTTTGACCTTTAGATCTCAGAGCCTATAAGAGCTAGAGCATCGAAATTTGGCACACAGACTTCTATAAACCCCACGCACCACCCTATTTGCCACATGGACAGTTTTCAAGATATAACGATTTTTTACTTATCAACGTTAACTACTATTATTACCTATCATTCTACTAAATCGTAACGAGATCGTACAAATAGAAAGGTGGTAATGGCTGATTTAAATTTCTAAGCAATGTTCATAAGGTCCTAAAACCATGCAATAAAAAATATTTTAAATTTATTTTAATAAGTAGCGGGTATCTTATAGTTGGGAATTCGACTATAGCCTTTCCCACTTGTATTTTTTTTTTTATAAATTTTTTATTTTATTTTGTTACAAATAAATCTAATTTTTTATTCACATCAAATTAAACTAATATTTATTTACTTTGCAGGTTGAAGAGAAACGTCCGAAGCAAAGCGACAAACTGGAGCGCAAGGGCGAAGGCTCAACAGCTGTCAATCATGTTATGCGGCAAATTAAGAATATTTATCGTGCTGGAAATAATCAACCAATTCCATACTTTAAGCTGATCTGCGATCCACATAACTTTATGGAAAGTGTGCAGAATGCATTGATCATATCATTTCTTGTCAAAGAGAATCTCATTTCGATTGAGAACGGCACTGATGGATTGCCTCATGTAACAGTCAACACAGTACAACATGTAACTACAACAGACGATTCCAATCAGGCTATATGTCGCCTGGATGTTGAACTCTGCGAGGTACGTGCTAAATGTCAGACTACTAAAGCATAGTTAACAAATACATATGTTTTCTTAAATACTTTACAGAAATATGCCAAGCATTATAATATTACGGAGCCAATGCTAAAACGCGCAGATCTCGATGAAAACTGATAAACACAACTATAGATTTATAAGCACTTATTCTAAAATATATAAGAAGTAATGGAACACATCTCGCTTGCGCCAATTCAAAATACAGATGTACACAGACTTTCGAATTTTTTGAACGATTTAGTAGCGTTTCGGTTTTTTGAATGGCACAAACACAACGCTAGAATTAAGAATTAATTATTTTGTTTTAATCGACAACAGAATGCAGCTGATAAGGTCAGTGAACGTTTCTGTTTTAATAATAAAAATTATACTTTTATTGGTTCGTCTAATCTAATGCCTTAAGTTATTATGTATACAAAGTAAACAATGTGCGTTTTTTGTATTTGTATGATTACATGAATATTTCTTAAGTAATCTGTAGTCGGTTCAAAGAGTTTTCGTCACAGCATTAATAATTTAATCACTGGCAAAAGTTAACCTTCGCCTGGACAAATTCGTGATAAATCAGTCATAGTTTGAATAATGTTGTAGCTCTTAAGTTAATATGATAACCTGAACCTCAAAGAAATTAAAAAATGAATGAAATAAATACAATTCATTTCAAAAATGTTATAAGATTTTTGTTTGTTTCAGTTTTGTGTTGTGTTTGGCGCTGTTTCATCGATGCACTGCCTCAACAGAGGATTTCGCCAACACAACGAATATATTGGCTAAATCGGAACCAAGTGAGGATAGTGACGATGATTATGGCGACTATGCGGACGAAAGTGAAGTTAGCAAACAAACACGACAGCGAAATGCGAGTACCTTTGAAAGAGTGGGCACCTTTTACTCATGGGATCGCTGGGAAAAGTGGAGCAAATGTTCGACAACTTGTGTGCAAATCAAAAAGCGAAAGTGTATTGAGCGGTACGAGAACTAAGACTGTTCCCAACATTTAATTAATTAAATTATAGTTTATTATTTAAATTATAAAATTTATTATCTTTGTCAGTTTTAAGAATTCGACAGAGGAAGCCACTGTGGAAAGGCGTTTCTATCCTGGTAATGGCACTGTGGGCTGTTTTGGAGTCCTGAAGCGGTATCGACAGTGCAAGGAAGAACGCTGCAAGGCGGGCAAACAACGATTGCGTGACGAGCAATGCGAGAGATTCAACAGTGTGCCATATCGGGAGGTGTTCTACAATTGGGTCGGATACGAGAAAGAGCATGACGAATGCATGCTCTTCTGCCGACCAGTGAATTCGGATTTAGTCATTGGCATGAATCAATCTGTCACCGATGGTACGCCGTGCAATCGTCCGGCCGTCTATTATACGCAATTCTACAGACTCCAGGCGGTGTGTGTGGAGGGCATATGTCGGGTAAGTGAGATGATAACTGTCTGTCTGTTCCCATTTTCGTAACGTACACGTATTTCCATTGCGAGTCGATATATATCTTTAAATTAAGGGAGGCATATCCGGCTTTATGTTCGCGGATTAATCAACTGATATAGGTAAAGTGTTTTTACTCTTTACTCTCGCAGAGGGTATTATAATTCTTTGTCGATTTATGTAACACAATCTTTAAAAGATAGTTTAATTAAACATTTATTTATTTATTTGTTTATAAACTAAATTTCATTTAAAATCAGGGACCGTAACTGTTTTAAGTTTTAAAATAAAAATATCAAATTTCAATTATTTTCAAATTTATATTTTAAAGACGCGAAATAACAATTATTTTTAATTAGTATTTCAAAAGTCAAAAATAATCATAAACATGCAATTTTTAATCCTAAGTTGTAAAATAGCACTTTTTTCTGATTTTTAAGTAATGTTTAAAATAAAAGTTACGGAATAACTTTTATTTGAAACTTTTAAAATAAAAACAAAAAAGTGTTATTTATGATTTATATTGAAAAAATGAGAAATAAGTGTTATTTCACAACTTTTAATTACAAATTAAATTTTAATGATTATTTTTTACTTTTTAAATAAAAATTAAAAATAATAAATAAATGTGACTTATATCTTATAAATTTAAAATATAAGTTTTCGGCTGAAATCGATAGTTCCGACTGAAATTGGATTTTTGGAGTATACCATTTTACTATAGCATATTTCCCTCACATTGATTTTTAAGTTGAAATTGGCATTCATTACTCTTATCTGCTGTCCCTGCTTAAAATTATTAAAGTTAAACTTTTAAAAAATATTTTTGAATATCTTAATCGAAAGAGTATCAAATCGTAGATAGTTTTTCTTTCTGGTTAATAGACCTAGAGTATTTCATCTGCTGTTGATGTCTTGTTTGTTGAACCATCTGTAAATAATAACTTTGCCTCTTCCGGCCTCTGTGAGGATTTTAATTGCGTAAATTTATTCCAATTGCAAATTGAATTCTTGTGGCGTCGAATTGGCATCTCAATAAAATTTCATTTCGACTCGTTGTTGTGCCTATGAATGATGTCATCTGATTTAAGTGTTGTTGACATTGTAAAATCTCTCTTTCTGCCATTTTTTGTATCTTTAATTTCACTTTAAGCCAATATGCATAGATAAAGATTTGTAATAATATGTGTATGAATTTAAATATATATTTCCATATTTCGATTCGGGCAAGGGCAACTGCAATTCAATGCTGAATTGCTGACTGCGTTTGTTTTCTGTTTATGGCCAAGTTAAATTGGCTAAAGCCAATTTTCACCATAAGCATGCAAATTGCCCAAGTGCTTATGGCATCTATATGAGTACTCATTGTGGCTAAGGTATGAGTACTCGATGAGTACTTACAGTCCGTTCAAATGCTTTATGTGGGGAGGCCACACACATGCAACTGGTTCTTGAAATGCTGCCAAAATGTAATAAATCTTAATTAATATCGTTTGCCAATGATTTCCATATTCATTTGGCTTTCGGGTCTTTCCAATTTATAATTTAATTACTTTTCGTAAGCGACGGCCAGTGAAAAGCGCCCACTGTAAACTATATAGTAGTAGGGGGAGTGGGGCAAGTTAAAAGAAAAAGTATAGATAATGGGACTATGCTTCATGGGCTTTCTGTTGACATGACCCCATTATCGCCTGATAATTACAAATACTTACTCGCATACATATGTAATTAGCCCAGATACAAAGCCTTCGCATTGTTTTTATGGCTTACGCTTACGACTCCCCATACTCCCCGTACACCCCTCGCACGCACCAAACTCCCAAAAAAAATATCTACAAAAAAAACTGTGTCAAAAGATTCAAGTGGCACTTAGGTGTCTTAGATTATTAGTTGAGAAATATTCGCTCAGCTCGGGGTTGGGAAATCAGATCAAGTGCGAGTATCAAGTATCTCAGTATCTTAGTATCTCAGTTGTTCATAGGTATTCATTCTCTTTATTTCAGGCTGTTCATAGCAGCGGCCTGATTCGTCCTGTCACCACTCGGGATAGTCAGCTGAAATGTGGTTCCGTATTGTGTAAACTCGTAACTGAAATATTTAACCAAACAAATCTGACTGTCAACTATAATTACATCGCTAAAATTCCTATGGGAGCCATGAATCTATCTATAAGGCTAAGTGTGCAACAAAATGGCAATTCTTTGGGTAAGTAAAGGTCTATAATTTAAAGTCAATAAAATAATTTTTTGGTTAACAAATATTTAAATATTTGCGTTTTATTTATCTCGTTCAAATTTTTTTTGAACTTAATCAAATCTCAAATAACAGAAAAACCAAGAAACAAATATTTAAATATTTGCGTTTTATTTATCCCATTCAAATTATTTTTTTAAACTTAATCAAATCTCAAAAAATAGCAAAATAAAGATAGTTTCTATTATGCTAATTTTTATTTTTATTTTCGAACATTTTATAATCAATTAAAATGTTCCCTTTTCCTTTTCTTGTCTACAAATCCCTGACCTAACTAATTCTACTACTTGTTTTACAAATAATTATTACTACTATTATTTTTTGAGCTGATTGGATTTTTCCCAATCCATGCAACAATTGCTGGATCATTTAATTATTATTTTTTTAATATCCCCAGATTCTTATATTTTAATTCTTAATATAATAATTTTTTTATTCTATCAGTTAAATTTAAAGTTGTTTATAATTCCTATTAATACGTTATTAGTATTACTTTACTTAATTCTTTTTCAATTTTTATAAATTCATTTGGTCAACTGCATTTAGTTGGGACTAAATAAATAAATAAATATATTTATATACATAAATAAATAAATAAATTTTATTCCTTTCTAGCACTGAAAAGTCCTGGTGAATTGTTTTTACCAAGTGCAAATCGTTCCAAGATAGCTGTCAATGGTGCATTTACTTTTAATGATGATCACTTTGAGTATGATCAGCAAAATGGTTTGATTACTTCAAGAGGACCCCTCTTAACGGCTGTGACCCTAATGGTAAAATAACGAATAAAAAATGATCGATATATGTATATTTACTAGAATAAATTAAATATATTTCTTTGCAGTATTATTGTGTAGACAACAAAACTCCAATGAATGATATACAATATAACTATACCATACCCATATCATCTGCACCTGTAATCCAAGATGAGGAACTCCAAGCAGTCTGGGATAAAGGGGGCAAACTCATCAATGATACGGATGCAGGCTATGGACAACGAATTCGGGAACGCAAGCGACAGCGATTCACTTGGAAATTAGTGAGATTCGGTGAATGCAATCGATCGTGTGGTCCTGGCACTCAGACACCCATATTCCGTTGTGTTTCTGGGCGTGAATCCTCACCGCGTCATTACTCACCCATGCGTTGTGCCTCCGTTGACAAGCCCACATTCAATGACGACATCTACAACTGCAATAAAGGACTCTGTCCGGCTTTTTGGCGACCGAGCAACTTCGGCAGCTGTGAGTGTCCTGAAGGCAGCTCCTTTGGGCAGCGTGTTCGTCAGTTTGAGTGCATGCAGGAACAGATCAAGGGCAATGTCATACTTGTGTCCGACAAGCTGTGTCCTGACCGTGAGCATCTTTCGGAGCCCTGTCGTTGTCACGATTTAAATGAAAAGATTAACAATGCTACCCAACTTAAAGTTTAAATATCCTTTAACTTTTAAGCTTTATATTGGAAAATTATCTTTATTTTAGTCAATAGGCATGTGGCTATTTTTATTTTAAATCCGGGACCGTAACTGTTATTAGTTTTAAAATTAAAATTGCAAATTAACAATTATTTTCAAATTTATATTTTAAAGTTACGAAATATTTATTTTAAATTTTTAGTTAAAAAGTCAAAAATAAATAAAATTTAATTTGTTGTGAAATTACACTTATTTCTGATTTTTTCAATAAAAAAAAATAAGATTTATTTTTGATTATTATTTATAAAAAAATAAGAGGTTTTCCGTAACTTTTATTTTAAAAATAAAAAAAAACTCTTATTTTGTATTTTTATAGAAAAATTCAGAAATGAGTGTTATTTCACAACTTTTAAATAAAAATTAAAATTACTAATTAAATTTGATTTATATCTTATAAATTGAAAATATAAGTTTTTGGCTGATATCAATAGTTTCGACTGAAATAGAAATTTTGGGGTATACCATTCCAATATAGCATATTTCCTTCACATTGATTCTTTTAGTTGAAATTAGCATTCATAACTCTTATTTGCAGTCCCTGTTTTAAATGAATCCTAGAAATGCCATATCGAATATTCCCAACAACGTCATAATTTACCAACTCAATTCATTTTCTGACGTAATAAAACCAACACAGCCACAGCAATTCCTTGTGTGTGAATTGACTCTAATATATTACACTGATGTCAGGGAAAGGGTCAATAAAGACGATTATCCATTTAAAATCTATGACTTCGTACCGCAATTAATGACCCACAATCCAAGAAGAAATTGTTGTGTGTGTCTGTGTGTGTGTGTGTAAAGGCTTCTTCTTTTAATTTTCAATTGCCCGCAATAAAGAATATCAAATCAATTAAAGAACACTTTTAATTAATGATGAAATCAAATGAAAATATTCAATTTATGTCTCGCGCTCTTTCGCATAGAATTCGGTTAAACTATTAAGTTACAAGCCAAACTTTTTATTGCTTTTCCACAGCTTTTTCTTATTAGGTTTTGTTAGTTAATTTTCCATACTTTTGTTTTCGATGGAAATATTTTTATGACTTTTCTTGAGGTTTTTCTTATTGGATACAAAGAGTTAATGAATTTGGCGCAACAACTCGAAGTGGAAACTCGTCCCGAAGTCTCAAGGCCCAAAACGAATTAAATGATAATGTGCTTAGATAGTTTCGCGATGCATGCAACTAATTGAGTGCAACAAGCTTTGCAGCAGCTTAATAAATTTAATTGAACTTGCAGCTCAACAATTTCACTTTAAAATACTTTAAATAACTAAAGAAAAGCCAAAGCAACTGAGGTAAAACGAGATATGCAAATGTCTAAAATTAATATCTTAAATGAATTAAGTTAATATATATAATAACTAAATTTATGCATAATAAATTGTTTCTAAAGCGTGTTCCAGTTTTTGCAATATTGCAATTAGCGTAAAAAGCATTTTAAAAGCGTGTTCCAGTTTATACATTTGACTAAATTGTTTATCTGTTCCGGTTTATGTACACTTGGATTTTGCGGAATTTGTTCACTTGACATTAAGATTGTCAAATTAAGAAACCATCAAATTGTCAAATAAAAATAAACATCTTTTTTTTTGTTTGACATTCTTTCATATTTGTTGAGCCAAATTATGCCATCTGTTAAATTTGATGAATTTTTCTATAATTTCATATCATTGTTTAGTGAGTCATCAAAATATTGTCTGCTGAACTCTAACCCAAACATGAATTTGCGAATAAAACATGACATAACTTAAGATGAGCTTAAGCTTGGATTCGTTTGGGGAACAGTCTAAATATACATTTTTTTTACCGATTCCAAGCGGTTGTCAAAATCGTAATCTACGACGAATTCTAAGAAGATTTGCCCTAAAATAAAAATCGAGCTTTCCGTTTTTAACGAGAAATTCCCATATTTCATCATATGAAAAGCCAAAACTTATCCACATTTCTCATTAAAAATTAAAAGCTTGATTTTACTTTAAGACATAGTATCTTAATATCACCGACAAATCAACAAATCGGATAGGTTTTTCTCTAAATAATTCTAGTAACTTATTTTATGCTATCTCTTGCAATGAAATATTTTAAAATAATAGATTACATTTTTTGTAAATTTTTGAAATTTTTGAAATTTTAGCAATTTTGCAAAAGTCTTTATATTTTAAAAGTTTTGTAAATTTTCACACTTTTAAAATTTTTGGAGTATCTGAAAATATTTGTAAATTTTGTAGCTTGAAATTTTGTAAGTTTTTGAAAATTTTAAAATATGGTTTTAATTTTAAATTCGAAGCTTAATTATGTTTAAAATTCGAAACTTAAAACATTTCACAGTAATATCTGAAAGCAATAATAAAGTAATTGAATTAAAGGAACAATCTGCAAAGGTATTTCAACATCAACTTCTTGTTTCTTGTTTTGCTTAATTTTGGATGCTGTAGTTGACATTACCGTTGTGAAAGAGCCTCAAAGGCGATTAGCATGACAAATATTTGATGAGACTAGCAAAAAAAGATTTGAATAGTGCGTGTAATTCTATGGTAAACTTACTGAATGTGTTTGTGAATGTGATCGTGAATGTGATCGTGAATGTGAATATGAATGCACCTGTTTGTGACTTTGTTGCGCACAATTGTGTGTGTAGCCAACATTTCCGTTTGTGATAAAACAATGTGTGCTTTACTTACATATGTACATAAGAATACTTCTATGTTGGATTACGAATATACAGATGTACATATATTTGAGTGTTGCTAGCGAATGTTTGTGATTTTGTGAGTGTGTAACAACAACAACAAGCGTTTCGTTCGGTACGCGCATTTGATTCCTTCTATTGGCACTCACACAAACACTCACACTCACACTTACACCCATATATTCAGACTCACTCTCGCCCTCACACTTCCATGAATGTAAGCACGCATCATCCAGACTTTTTTTGGGCGCGCGCCGACAGCAACGAAGCCATCGCCACCGCCACCTCCACCCACCTCCCACCTCCCCCGCAGTTTACAGTTCTGTGTTGTCGCCAGGCAGTAGCTGGCCTCTGCTGGCGTCTGCGTCAGCGTCGGCAGCGGCAGAAGCTGAGGCTGTCTTCATCGCGCTTCAATTCCCAAAACGATTTTCCAGCGATTTTAGTTTGGATTTGCGTACCACGCGATGATGACGGCGGCTTTAATTGAATCGAAAACATTATATCGGGAGCAAATTCGTATTTGACACTTTGTTTTTGGAGGCGGTTTTTCAAGTCACACTGAACGCTATCTTTTTCTCTCCTTCCCCTTTATCATCCCCCTCGAAACCTCCAACTCCTTTGGCGCTCTTAGTGAATATATTATCATACCATTTATGTTGTGATTAATTGTGTGTGTGTGCCTCAATTTGATTGAATTAAATCGATTGCTAATGAATAATCATCTGTGAGTTATGAGATTTATACAAAGCTACGCATATCGAGTCCATTTATACATATGCACATGTATGTATTCATGAAAACTTAGTGACAAATTAAAAAAAAAATAAAAAATTATTTATCAACATTTAAGGGTAAGAATTTTGTTAATACTTATTTAAAGTTATTGCTAAAAACTTCCTAGGAAGTCCTAATTTTCTAATGTGGAAAAGCTAATATGGAAAGTTAAAAAATTTGTATGTGGATGAACAGGCTTATTTCTGTTTTAATCTTTTAATTTTGAATTTATTTAATCTTATTATTTTAATCTTTTGAAATATGTTAAAATCCTTTTTTCCAATTCCATATTCAGCAGTTTTTGAAACGGGAAATATTACTATTTTTTTATTTATTTATATTTAACTGGCTGAAAAATATTTTATATTCTTAGAAGATATACACAGATATTAATGATCTCACTAGATAATAGATAAAATTGTATCTTGGAATCTTATTTCCCATAAAACTGGGGATCATTATGATCATATTGATTAAAACTGGGGATCATTATGATGGGAAACTATTTGAAAACTTTTTAATGATCAGACTTTTACTATCGTAAATTTTTTTTAAATTGTTTTAAGCTGTTTTCATAGGAAAGATTGCAAATATTTTATTTTTTAATGTAATTTTGTCTAGCGTAATTATTTTTCTTAAGTTTTAAAAAGTTATTCTTTATAGTTTTTTTTTTATAACAATGACCAATATAATGCTAGATTTTAATATTCCCAAAACTTTCAAGCTTACAACCGGAATTACCGTAATAAACCTATAGTGTGTGACCAACATTGTAGACAGTTAGCCCATTCCCAAGTCGCGTGCCCCTTTGCAACTGACCGCTGTGGTTGTGGCAGGGGCAACAAAGTTGAATTGAAAGTGCAACAGTGCCAAGTCACATTGAAAGAGAGATATGGGAAAAATAAGAAATAAAAAAGAGGTTGAAATATATTTGATGGCTATAGGCATTTCATCGCAACGTCACAATTACAAAATGCACTTATGGCCCAATGACATTACTGCCTCCTGCCTACATCATTTTGATTTTCATTTTCAAGTGCATCAATCAATCTCACAAGTTTATTGTCTTCGCGAAGACAATGGCACCCAGATCAATGTGGATAAATGAAGACATTAAGTTTTGTAGGTAGCATGAGACCTTTATACCCATTAAAATGTCTGTAAAAGGTATGATGAAGTTGACAAAGTCGATAGCATAGGTAAAGATATATTATTATTTATATTTTAGATTTTTTACGTTGGCGAATTTGTGTATTTAAGCTACACTCCTTCAAATTTCAGAATATTAAACACTAAAGTTTACAGGATAACTCTTGTTCCATAACACTTCAATAACATTTTGTTACTGGTTTTTACTCCACAAATATTAACTGAATATTGACCGAGTGTCTTTACAATCGTTTGATCTGAAAACTCGTTCAGATTTCAACTTACAAAAACGCAAAAGAGTAAAATAAATTAAAAATGTTAGAGAATCGTTTTGATTGAGGCGAATCTGCCTCATTTTGTTCTCATTACAAGATTCGTTACAGTATTTACAACAATAAATTGTAATGTTTCATAATGATAAAGGGAATGTTGAGGAACGATTGCCGGCTGTTTTGTTGTTCTTTATTCTTTTTGCTGTTTGTTTATTATTATTTAAACTTAAATTTAAATGTTTGCCGGGCATCGATTAAAAAACAATGCTCCATATTTGGGTCATTCACAAATTATTCGCAGAGTTGTGCGGGTACTCATAAGAGTGCTGGGCGCACATGCTTCAAGAGATACAAAAATATATGACCATAAATAATCGTGGATATGAATATGAATACATGAACATGTGAATGTGTATAGACTTAAGAACTTCAAATGCAAAAGCATTTGTTCTTTTCATGCGAATTATATTCAAGTGTCTCAATTTCCGTATGGATTCACTTTAAGTATATCCGATCTATTCATTTGTCGATCTATTCAAGTGTTTACAAATGTGTGAATCTATGTGAATATTTGTAGAGTTAAGTTGGTACTTTTCACAGTATTTAAACTTGTAAGAGACCGTTCACAACTTCAAGTGCCACTGTATGTTTGTAAACACTAAAAATATATGACCACACATACTCATAAACATATATTTATGCATCTAACTGTCTGTCTCTTGGTCTGTCTGTCCGACTGACTGACTGACTGTCTGCGAGTCTATTGACAAATGAATGGAATGGGAATGGGCCGATTGACACATATTTGAGAAGTGCGCGGGTTCATTAAATGTTACTCAACGCCGATGCACTCTCTGCATCTCATTTAGCAAGCCAGCAACAAACATATGTATGTATATGAATACATATATTCATATGCTTACTGCTGTCCATGTTTTGAATAACCTTCTATGAAAATGTATGGGTATCTGTCAATTGCATGCAATTGCTAAAATCTTAGACTTCTTCTTACTTCCATTTCGCATGGAAGTGAAACGATTCTTGACCTTACTTATGCTAATATTTGTACTACCACTAATTACTATTTCTTTTGATCTGATTGAGTTTTTCTGGGTTTTTCCCTATCCGTGCGACAAATTTTTGATCATTTTAAAAATTTTGTTAAGCATGTTTTGAGCACTCCAGATTTGATTTTAATTTTTTATTTATTCTTTTAGTTTATTTATTTAATATCATATTAAGTTACTTAATTTTTAATAATAATTTTTTAAAAATTCTTTTGTTCAACTGCTTTTAATTGACATTAAATAAATAAATTTCACTTTGCAATTTATAAAAACTATACAATATTAAAGTACTAAAGCAATAACTACTTTCATTAGGATTAAATTAAGGGAAATCAACTTAAACTGAATAATGAAAAAATTGTAACATTTTATATATTTACTCAAGGATATTAAAATTTGTAATATTACTTAATATACTATAAATATACTTAATTATATAAAAATAGTTCAAAGCAAGTTATATTAAAAATTGAAAATTTTAAAATATAAATCAAATTGTTGAATTTAATTATAAGTTATTTTAAATCTTCTGTATTATGTTGTGAATAGGACAATAATCATAAGTTCCTTACAACTTATAGCACTACATAGGATGTTAAATAAATAAAAAAAATGTTTAACAAAATATGCATCTTCTGAAATTCGCTAAAAATTTGCTTTCAAATATAAAGAGAAAATTGGGCAATTTGTCATCATGTCAAAACCAAATTTGGGTGATCTTCAAGTCGTCTGTCATCAAAACCACAAAGGTTATTTGTTCCGCTCTATATACCCAGTCAATGTACGCAAGATGGTTCTAGTTGATCGCTGACTGTTCCCAAAAAACTTCTCACGTAACTGCATGAATATGCGAAGAATTTGACAATTCCCATTATGGACAAACTGGGTTATTTGTTAGCAAAACCCAATTTTGAAATATTCACTTTGAAAATTAGTCACCATGAAGGTCAATACTACTATGACACTTTCAGACAAATCTATTTAGCCAGCTGGGTGAAGTTCTCAATGGGAACACACCCTACTCATGTGAACCATACATACATACATATGTACATTAGGGTGTCCCTTATTTGGTCAAAGTCAATATTTTTAAACGCATACGGGCTAGTTCTGTTCATTAGGTCCTAAAGCACTCAGAAATAAATTTTCACTTCAATCGGAGTATGATAACCCGTGCCGACTTGGATCGGAAAATTTCAAAATTATATGGGACAAAAAAAAATTTTTTTTTTTTTTAACTTTTTATTTTTTTATTTTGTTCATTAGGTCCTAAAGAACTCAAAACCAAGTTTTCACCTTGATCGGAGTACGATAACCCATTCAAATTTGCTTTGAAACATGAAAAATCATCGAAAAATGTATAATCAGTGTTAAAACACTGTTTTTCATGTTTCGATGCAAATTTGAATGGGTTATCGTACTCCGATCAAGGTGAAAACTTGGTTTTGAGTTCTTTAGGACGTAATGAACAAAATAAAAAAATAAAAAATTAAAAAAAAAAAATTTTTTTTTTGTCCCATATAATTTTGAAATTTTCCGATCCAAGTCGGCACGGGTTATCATACTCCGATTGAGGTGAAAATTTATTTCTGAGTGCTTTAGGACCTAATGAACAGAACTAGCCCGTATGCGTTTAAAAATATTGACTTTGACCAAATAAGGGACACCCTAATGTACATATGTATGTACATTTATACAATTACTCAAAAATGTCCAAATTATTTAACGATACCAACAAACAGATTTCCTCGAGCTTTTGCTATCGCATTTGTTTCTATTTCTATTTTGTAGCATGGTCACGGGCGATTTGCTTGGATCTACAATGTGTATTATTTAGTCAGAGGTATAGTACTAAGTATATAAAAATAAGCGAGCTACTATTATGTGCGTAATTTAAGAGATTATACAATTTTATAAATCTAATTTTTATAATTTTATTTAAGAAGGAAGCAAAGCTGCTGCGAATTAAAATAAGTATAAAATTAAATTACTGAAATTTGAGATAGTATTCAAAAATAAAAGAAATATTAAATAAAGTAAATATATTCCTTAACGGTTTGAATTGTGTCAGCTTTAATTAACTTTACTTAATGAACTTTACATATTTAAACAGCATTTAATATTTAAAATTGTATTCAGAGTTAACAAGTTTTAAAGAACTTTATGCTAAGAGTTTTCTACAATAGGCTCAATACAGAATATATTTATAATTATATACAGATGTACAAATATGTATGTATCTTTACACATACTGTAGCCCAGTCGATTCGATTCGTTCTAACGACTTCCGATGCGCTTGCGATAATATTCTCTTTTCATCCCGAAAATTTTCAGATGCTATCGCAAAAAGTCAATCTACGCAGTTAATTCGGTCGCACCCGAGCGACCGTTGGATACTTTTGGGTTAACCGTTTGGGAAGGGAATCATCGAGTACATAGACAATTTGCCATTTGCCGTTTCGTATCATTTCGTATCTGAGCCGAGCCGAAACTCAACTCAACTCAACTCAACTGAGCTCATTATAAATGAGGGATGGGCGTGTCAAACTCTCTGTCGCAGTCGGCGCAAATTACGAGCAGATTAATGATCACATGTTTCAATGCGTTTCATTATTTCTTCATTATTTTTCGTTTTTCTATTTTGTTTATAAGCTCAGCTATGCGTAAAAGCATCCGCAAGAGAAGCTATGTACTCGGAACTATTCAAATGATTGGTATACTAACATGTGTGTGTATTAGCGGTATACTGTTTGCAAGCACTGTATAAATTTTGGTTAAACTAAAAGATTTTGTTTTGTTAATTAATTTAGTTCCTGTGGCTTCGGTTATTCTTATGGAATCTGTTTTAAGTAGTAGTTTTTACTTAATACTTACTCTTAATATTTTTAAAAATTAATAAGCTATTTTTTTTGCAAATTGTTGTTGGTAAAGCTTTCGATTGTTCGCTGATACTTAAGCGCTCTTTAAACTTATAGTTTAATTGCATTAATGGATTTTATTTTATTGCAATTATGTCGCAAGGGAAACCATCGCCTGTGAATGACTCGTTAAGAGCTGAACAATATGCGTTTTATTCCCTTAGCTACCGTTTAGATTAAAATAAACAGGCAAACTCTACGATATCGAATGAAGTGAAAGCACTCAGTTCACATGGAATTTATAAGGGGAGGAAACTCTTGTAATCATATCTCAATGCTATTTTGGGTTAACAAACTGTATCAATAATAATATATTCAAACTGTTAACTAGTGATGTAAACTCAAACAATTTAAACAATTCAAAATCTAAAAATCGACAACAAATGAATTGAGTTGTCACAAGATATTCAAATAATACAGATATATCAAGGTATTTTTCTAACTCTGCAAGTTAATCTACGATGAGCAAATTTCAGAAAGCTTTCAGTTCTTCAAAAAAAATCTATTTAATTAGTCGATTGATAGTAAACAGTATTATTTTATTTATTTATTTATTTAGTGTCAACTGAATGCAGTTGACCAAATGAATTTATAAAAATTAAAATTGAATTAAGTAATATAATACTAATAACGTATTAATTAATAATAATTAATATTAAAAATGGAGTTAATTGAAAATCGCTTCCACTAAAATTAAGTTGTCTATTTTTCGATGTATGTACATATGTATATTTACATCAGTACTATCAACATTTTTATTTATGACTCATTAAAACTTAAAGCTGAGTTAATTGCAAACTAATTGAAATGTCTCTTTTCTGTTTTTTATTTCTTTCAGATTTTTAATTAAAAATATACATATGTAGTCCGGGAGCTCATTAATTGCAATACAATGGCAAATTATATTTATATAATCACGTAAGTTACTGCTGGAATGAAATGTTGGAAATGTTTCAAAAAACATACGGAAATAGGTGTTTCGGGAATTAATATCAAAATTGTTATAAATTTATTGATAAATGTGTCTGCAAATATTTGAAAAACTATATTTTAAACAAATTCTTGTTGACAATAAATTTATAAAAATCTTATCAAAATTAATTTATGAAATACCTTTAGTTTGAATGTTAAAATACACATATTTTTGTTAAAACTAAAATAATGCTTTCAGAATTTGCCTGGTTGTTGCAGCCTTAGCACAATTGATTGTGGCGGATACATCAACAATCGAACGCATAAAGGTATTAAATCTTTTGAAATATTAGCTAATTAATAATGATTTGAATACTTTCAATCCATGTTGCAGAAACATCAAGAATGGCTAAATACGCACAATAAACTTAAATCGGATAGAGCAAAGTTTACAAAGTGGAAATCATCTATTGAGTTGGCCAATTTATGGCGCATAAATAAGCCAACGTTAGAAAAACAAAATTCCAGTATCAATGAGGTGTACGTGGAAAATGAAACGTCCTCGATGAAGGCCAATATAATTGGGGATGCTAATGATGGATTGGAACCGACGAAGGCATCGCAAACGCATCTCCTGCGCAGTCTCAGCAATGTCAATAATATCACGACATCTCAAGCACCAGAAACTACGACTACGACCACAACGACGACTGTTGTACCAACTTCACCTATATCACTGACAACTGAACCGATCTTGCTTACAACTAAAGATATATCCACAACTAGCACTACGAGTACAACGAGTACGACAACCAGGAAGCCGAAACTTAAAGTACGACCATATCCCAGATGGGCAAGTTGGACTCCATGGAGTGAATGCTCACGGAGTTGTGGAGGCGGCGTAATGCATCAGATTCGCAAATGCATTGATCGGTAAATATACGAATATACGATTTATATATACTCCACTTTGCTTAAGCATACGCGTATAACCTTCAGTTAAATGAAGAGATTTGTTCTTTTTGACCAATTTAACAATTTAATTAGCAATGCTAATTTAACGACGCTTCATCGCTTATAAAGAAACTGACCTCTACTAAGCATGTATATCTTAACATATATTGTAAATCGGCTACTCAAGAGCCATTTAAAAGCCCAAACACGATGTCTGCGATTGTCTTATCATGATCTGCGTGACGTTCTGAACGTAACGTTCTCTTGTAAAGGAAATGTTCATATAAAGTTTGTAAACAAATGGTGTATGAATTGTATAAACAGCTTCAACTGGAGGTCTATTAGTTTAGGGTATATGTTCTTTCAGTTTTAATAGAACAGGTAATAAATCATTCCATATTTCCCATATATTTTTTAATGATTTTGAAAGTACTTTACGTAAAGCTCTTATATTGTTATGCACGTAAATACATATAGCTAGTTGGAAGAGTCTGCAACTGTTGATTTTTAGTCATCTTAAACTGGTTTTTGCCTTGAGCTTGGGTTTTTTTTTATACTCTGCGTTGAGGGAATAAAAATGTTGAGACGAAATATGCATTTCCGTCCTCATAAAATATTGCCATTTATGTATTCCAGATGGATTTCTATAGCCTTAATAAATGTCTATAATTATATACATAAAAATTATATAATTGCCTGTTTCACTGCATAAATATTAGTATCCTTTTTATCGATGACAGCAAAGTAAATATATATTTATATGATGAAACCATTTTGGAGTACGAAAAACAAACATTATTTTATATTTTGTTAAACAGATTAAAGTTCGAATTAGTCAAAAACATTTCTTAAAAAATTATATTTGTTTTTCAAAGGGTATTCAATAGTCGACATACTAATACTATATAGTCGCTTGTTTTATGAGCTTTTGGCTAAACGTCTATCGTCTTTTTTACCTGAAAAGTAATTCATGCTAATTATTTTGTCAACATTTCGAATATATTTACGAAAGAGTTTTGAAAACTGGGATGAGTTTGTACAGTTGATTTATTACCCTAAGTTTAAAAAATTATGTTTACAGTTTTTCTGGACTATTGACTTTTTTCAAACAGAGTTTAAAACTCAAACGGATAAGGTTTTCTGTTGTGGTTTCGGTTATGTTCGCATTCTGATTTTCGGTTATCGGTTACACAACATTTTTGTACCGGTTCGGTCTTGAAATGCCCGTATGAATTTGATAAAAAATATTTTAATTACAATTTTTACAACAATTTATTGACTTTATCACAGTATTTAATGAAATTAGTATTTAAATAAAAAAAAAATCAGAACTTGCTTAAGAAACAATGATTATATATTAGAAATATAATATAATATAATCGGCGTAAATAATTTCGATTAGTTTGATATAATAAAAGTATAGTTTTGGTTTACAAATTCAGTTATGGTTACCATTTATAATCGGTTAGAGCTGGTTAACAGTATAGGTTGCGGCTACGGTTTTATTTTAACCGATATTTATACTGTTTTTTATTTTTTATGACGATTTTGGTTTACAAATTCAGTTATGGTTACCATTTATAATCGGTTAGTACTGGTTAACTGTATAGGTTGCGGTTACGGTTTTATTTTTATCGATATTTCTAACTAATTGTATTTTTTTGTATCGATTTTGGCTTACAGGGTATTTGGTGATCATAATAGCTGATCGTCTGCAAGGGGCTTTCTTGTATTTTTCCACCTAATGTACATAAAAAATCAATTTTGTGTTTTTATTTATCCAACTCTGAAATAGATAATTATTGATTTAACTAATTTACTTTGTTTGCGAACGTTAGTTTGTCCGACTTAAGTCATAAAATAGATAGAAATATCATAGCATTGAAACCTGTATATGATATATATTAAAAGAAATTGTATATATTTGCCGTTAGAAGAAATTAAGCGCCAGAAGATCTGCTTTCGAGCCGTCTTACCCTTAATGAGGGAATAACTGAATATTTAAACAAAACCCAAATACATATTCTAGAGATCGATTTTTAATAGCGACCAGCAGGTATTCTATAAAGATAAACAATATATATATATATATATATATATATATATAGAAGTGCATAAATTTGTGGTTATTGTTTTATGGGAATAAACTTTGGTTATATATTTAGTATGCAATTCTCATCATTATATTGTATCTGAGTAATTATATTGATTAATGTTATATTAATGAATATCTTGCGGGGGGGTATAGGGTATCTTATAGTCTACTTATCTCGATTGCATGACGCTTACTTGTCATACTTGTCTCACACTACTTTTTGGACTTGTTTTGAGTTAAAGAGAAATCACAACAAGGCAAATCTGAACAATGCCAGACTTTGTACGCTTGTGTTGATCATCGACCAAGAAAAAAAAAATCCCCAATGCTGAGAACAGATTTTGCTATAAATACGAGACCTGAGTGTTAAAATACTGTGAGTTTCCGGCGATCAACGCGTTCGGTTTGTTGTGCATTCAAGTTCCAGTTTAATTCCACAATGTCGAAATTATTTCAAATTTGCCTTTTGTCGCTGGCACTTGTTGTGCAGGTAGGTCGACAACTAGATCATCATTAGCTCTCTGGAGACAATATCTAAATCAAGGATTATTCTTTCCATTAAAGTGTGTGCTCTCGGAGGATCCAGTGGAGGGCATAAACAATCATATTCGCGACCAACTCCAGAAGTACGAGAAGTTCCTGGCCACGGACGATGGCTCCCACAAGGAGGAACTGCAGAAGCTGATCACAATCTACGAAACCGCCTTGAAGAGCGAAAATTTCGATGAGAAGCAGCAATTGGTTCGGGAAACTCCCCAGAAATTCTCACCGGAGTTCGGAGCCTTTGTCCAGTCCAAATTGCAGGATGCTCAGCTAACTGAGGATATTACCACTGCCATTGCCTTCTATAAGAACCTGAAGGGTGATGAATTCAAGGCTGATACTGAGAAAGCCGTTGCTGAGCTTGACGGTCTCCTCAAACTGACCGATTTCGAGGCTAAGAAAAATGGTTTCCTGAACATCGAGTCGACCTTCCGTCCTGAATTCGTCAACTTCCTGAAGAAGGACTCTGTGCCCAAGATCAACCACGATCTGCAGAAGGCCGTTGAGTTCTTTACCAAGGTCCTGGCCGATTCTGATGTTCAGTTTGCCACCGAAATCACAGCCCTGAAGGCCCAAGCCGAAGGCGCCCTCGCCGACGGAGTGTCCGTCGAGGACAAGCAGAAGGCTCTCTATGGCATCACAAATCCCGAGAACCCACCATTGACTGACTTCTTGCAAAAGAAATTCGCCGAAACTAACTAAATTATGTTGTCATCTCTCTCTTTTTTAATCATTATCAACGATTATTCGCATCAATAATTGTAATAAACAAAAATACTAAAAAAAAACTGAATCAACTTATAGATATTTATTTTGGGGGTTTTTTCGTATGGCATTATAGTAGTGATTAAATTCAAATTTTTGCTAAACACTAATTTTAGTTGTGTTTTACTTTAATTTCAGTTGAATAAATCTTTAGTTTTAATTTTGTTAAATTGATTTCCAATTTACGATTCACAGCAATTCAGCAACAGGTCGCACATATCCGAGTGACACCTGTGTTGGACTTTCGAAGCGTTATCAGGTGTGCAATGATCTGCCCTGTGCAGCGGACGCCAGCGATATACGAGCACATCAATGTGCGGCTTACAATAAAGTTGATTTTCAGGGTCAACAATACAGCTGGGAACCGTACATAAAAGGTATAACATGCACAACTATATAAGTATTTACGATATACGTATTTACGATACACAAATCTACGATATAAGATTATGCGAGATATGCTTTTACAATAAAGATGTTTACGGACTAAAGTTTACGATATAATTATTAGCGATATTTGTTTTTAAATATTGACCCATCGTATCAGAAATAATGGGATAAGAATAAGCGACTTATGTTTTTACAATGAATGTATTTATGTTCTTAGCATGTACGATATATATATAATTGGGAATCGTACATAAAAGGTATAATATGCACAACGATAAAAGTATTTACGGTACATGTTTTAACAATATACAAATCTACGATATGAAACTAGTTAAGCGATATAAATATTTACACAATTTGTTTCAAGATTTTTAACGTTTAAGCGAGATATGTTTTTACGATAAAGATTTTTACGATCTAAGCACTTACGATATTTGTTTTTAAATATTGACCATTTGAATCAGAAATATTTTTTCTAAGATTAAGTGAGATATGTTTTTACGATAAATTTATTTATGTTCTATACATAATTGGGAACCGTACATAAAATGTATAATATGCACAACGATATAAGTATTTACGATTTACAAATACAAACTTACGATAAGCAAGCGATTAAGCAAGTTATGTTTTTATGATAAAGATATTACATTCTAAGTATTTACGATATGCACAGTTGCGAACCGTACATTAAAGGTATAATATGCACAACAATAAAAGTATTTACGGTATATGTATTTACGATATACAAATTTACGATATGAGATTAAGCGAGATATGATTTTACGATTTTTACCGTCTATAAATTTACGGTATAACTACTTATGATATTTATTTCAAAACTTATTACATACTTTAAAGTTATTTACGCTTAAGAATTTATTATTTAGATATTTACGATATTTGTTTTAAGTTTTTGCTCGTTTCAAACACAATTAACTTGCATGTATTTCATTTCTCTTTATCAGACGATGCCGAGTGTGAATTGAACTGTAAGCCGTTGGGCATGAAATACTTTGCCACTCTGAACGATACCGTTATTGATGGAACACCTTGCCAACGTCCGGCGGAATATTATCGATCCAAGTCCACTTATGCGAGCCGTGCTATGTGTGTCGACGGCATTTGCAAGGTGAATGTTAATAAAAAATGAAAATAATAAGAACGAACAATTACGAGTACCCGCACTATTCAAAGATAAAACTCGCTATCAATGCGAACCGCCCAAGTTGAAATACTATATAGTATTACAAATACATTCTTAGTTCCATTAATTAACAAGTAGACTCAATTGTATTTTGTTGACTCGTTCCATTAGTTTTCAGCATTTTTATTTTTCTCATAGCATGTAAATGCAAATGAATACAAGATAGTCATTAGTTATTCGTAGTGTTCAGAGTTGGAAATCAAAAAAACAATCTCAATTACAACAAATATGTATGTATCTTCAATTCAGCTGTTTTACATTAAGCTCTTTATACCCTGTAGACTATGTATATTGTGAATGGGGTATTATTGTGTGATGGAAATGTGTAACTAAAAAAAAAATATATCTTTAACAGAAAAGATTTATTCCGTTTGAATGATACAAAAATTTCTTTAACCCATTAAGTACCCATGGAAAATTTAAAATGTTTGTAAAAGTGTTTTTTTTTTCAAACCTATTTTCCTCGGTATCAAACAAAAAATATGTTGATACTAAAAAATTTCTTCAAACAATTCTAAGAGTGACTGCAAAAATTGTTTTAAAAATTTCTTCGCTAGTATTTTTTTTCTGATGTTTTGAAAATTGCAAAAATAATCATTTTTGTATGAACAGGAGGAAAAAAATAGTCATTTTTAGCAATTTTCAAAACATTATAAAAAATACAAATGCTCGCTAAAGGGTATCTTCAAGTCGATCATTCACGCTTGCAGCATTTATTCATATTCGTTTTTGGGTAGTCAACGATTTTTCTATGCTGTAGGTAAATGTCTCAGTATGTGTGTCACCCACATATACATATACTCGTATAGTAGTCTTATACTCGATACTAAACTATCCATACGTACTCTTCTAGGCATCGGGCAAAACAAGAGTGCCGATTGTGTGCACACACATATAGACGCACAAATATACGCACACACGAATACTAAGTTATGAAAACTCTTTGGAAATAAATGGATCGCTTTGCCGAATATTTAGTAAGCAACGCGAATCGAAGCACGCAACACACGCCAATCGGTATCTTTGAGTAGAATCGCAATACATCGCGCGCAGAACAAAGAATCAAAGATCAAACTAGTTTAAATATTTTGAGTGAATCGATATGGGTTTTGAATAAATTACACCCAATGGCTTTGAGTACAGCCCTTTTTTAATCCTTAATAAGAAATATTTTTTTTTTGTAAAGAGCAATAATCGTATTCGTTTAATTTGTGAACAAATTCAAATATGTCATTATAAAATAAAGAGTACGACTTACACTGGGAGGCATATTTATTTTGACAACATTTAAAGTTAAATCTACTCATAATTTGAACCAACTTCATGTACATTTTGGCATCAATGGAAAGATCATTTCAATTCCGTTTGAATGATATAAAACTTTTCTTAACCTATTAAGTACCCATTGAAAATTGACTTTTTCCCAAAAAAATTATTTAAAGAATTCTTATAGTGACTGTGACTTTTTTACAGTTTTTTGAAAATTGCTGAAGAGCTAATTTTTTTTTAAAATAGTTATAAAAAATACTAGCTAAGAGATTTTCGAAATTTTTTTTTTCCAAAATGTACATGAAGTAGGTTAAAATTATGAGTAGATTTAACTTTAAATGTTGTCAAAATAAATATGCCGACCAGTGTATGATATCCCTCCACAATCCTGTTAAAAAGTTCCCAACATGTATTACTTTTTTGAATTTGCGATTTTTTTTTTTTGTTTTTTGGCGTTGTAAAACACTTGAGAATTTCACTTGAATTTGCGTAGGCCTACATTAGGCCTATTTTCTAATAACTATACGCATACATATATCCATAATTTGTCTGTACGTAATGTACTAACATGCCAAAAATTGTAGAATGTCTTTAATTAGATCCATTTGCCACATTCAGTACGAAATGTAGGCAATTTTTTTTAATTTATGGAATTAAAAAACTACGTCATTTTGGTTCTGTACATTTCGAAGAAAGCATTAGCATTTCGTAATGCCAAAAAAGATAATACATATATGTATATGGTGTCTCAGTTTTATACTTAGCTATTGTAATCCCATTTTCATCTCTTGATTATTCTTACAATATATGCTTTTAGTTTTATGGCTATTTTAATGAAATTGCTCCACTTGTGTGTCAATGTCTCTAGCCCCAATACGATTTCTATATCGCAAGTGTTTTCAGATACTCCAGACTGGTGACAGGTTTTTTAAATAAATATTTTCTATACGAACTAAAATAGCTGATAGAAATGTTTGTTTTGAACTTATAATGCAATCTTAAACGATTACCGAGCTTATCAGAACTTAATTTATGACCCTATAGCCACTGTGTTCAATTGCCTATTAGAACATTAATCTGTCACTTAAACAAATTAGAATTTATGATTAGTTTGGTAACGTGTAATGTGTCATTCAGTTGCCAATCAGGAAATCTCCACTTTGTCAAGACTTTAGTTAAGATCAGATTACTTTGACATTTTGCTACTCGTGCAGTTGAAACATAAAAATTAATAGGCAACTGGCAAAATTTCAACAACTGGACTTTTACATGCCCTGTAATCATAAAAGGGGAATTTCAAATTTTTATATTTAATTAACGTCAATTAAAAAGTAATATATTTTATTTTAATTTAAAACTGAAAGGTCCCAATCATTCATCACTATAAAATAAATTTAAAATACCTTGATCTTATATAGAAATGTGTTATCCAAAGTAAAAAAGAAGAAAGACTGAGTATCTGCTAGTCGAGCTCTCTTAATTGTTTATTTTCTGGAGGCTTGAATTAAGTGGTAAATAAAGTTTAAATCTGACAGGAACTGACAGGCAAGCAAACATGCACAAATCGCAAACAACAAAGTCTACAAATTGGTAGAAAGAAAAACAAGACATTGAAATAAAATGCATGAATATGACTGGCTTTAAGATACTCTTTGTGCAAACTTTTGTAACAATTTGCGCTAAACACGCTCTAAAGTATGCTACAGAAAGAAAATTGTTTATTTTCTAAATTTCGTTCTATTGTCAAATGAGCTTGCAAGAAATTGATGACTAAATATAAATAGTTAAGTATACCCATTGCAACTGTGGTATAGGGTATAGAAAGCACTTTAATCTTGAGCTGGTCACGTCGTAAACAACCAAGTGAAATGTGGCCATCGTAAATATGCAAAAGTGCGTCAAAAGTATGTATGTATGTATGTTGCCTGCAAGCCATCAATTGAGAATTATCTGTTTTCTCTTAATGGTGTTGTACAGGCTAAAGCGATGATAGTCGCACAGCACTCAACGATCGGCGATTTACGAGCTTATCACAGCTTCAGTTTTAAACTTGCCATATTGCCAAATGCCAATTTGCACTTATCCCGGAAGCGACTAAATAAGACTCGTGTACAATTCAAGTTCAAATGAAACATTAACAATTCTTGTTTTGTGTAATTGTTATTTATTTTTGCGATAGTTTTTATTTTCTGTTATATTATGTGTATTTGCAGTATGCTAATTTCTCAAACAAATCAATAAATTTGATCAAGCAATAAACCATTTAGATTTAATAGGCCACACGATTTAATACTACAAATCTTCCAGCATACCTTGTATTAACAATCTATTGCGATATGCCTTCGTTCTGGCATTTGACGTTAACGTGTCTGGTGAGTCAATTTCGCTATTTGCTTTAGAGTTGGGCGCGCGCTTCAATTCATCTTTCATGTCCCGATCCATAGATCATTTACTTAGTTAAGCATATTTAAAAACACAAGCAAATGAATTGACAAACTTAAAAACTCATCCGATTAATTTTGTAAAAATTAAAGCAATTTTTGTTGGTTTTTATTCATTCTAGTTTTGTTACTGGGCTTAGCTAAAAATTTAGAATCAAATACTTAAATTTGTTATTTTCTCAATACAATAACTTTGCTTCAAAACTTAGGAACTTTATGCAAGTTTTAATATTTTGTTGGTCCTGATTTCTAAGGTTTAAGCCCTATAAATTAAATGAAAAGCTTAACTATTTTTTGTAAATGCCTTTTCTACCTGTTGCCCTTCTTCTCAATTCTCACTTGCGAATATTGTAAGGGAAATAAAAACTTTTAGATACATTTTATTTAATTTCCTTTTCAGGCCGTGCTTAGCAGTGGCTCCATAAAGGGCTTGTATGCGAATAGTGGTTCCGTTAGCTGTGGTGGTCTGCTGTGTCGTCCAGTTACTGGAATCTTTACACGTGATCCACTGCCGGAGGATGCCTACGTACATGTGTCCACCATACCCGCTGGAGCGTCGAATATTTCCATAACTGAACTGAAAAATAGTGCAAATTTACTTGGTAAGCTATACAGTCACTCAATAAAGTTTGTATGCACTCTAAATTTGCATAATAATATTTTATTCACTTAAATTCCTTTTGAATGATACAAAAATTTCTATAACCCATTAGGTATCCATTGAAAATTTTGAATTTTTGTAAAAGTCTACTATTCAACTTTTATCCTCGATTTAGTATAAAATATTTTGATGCAAAAAATTCTTTAAACAATTCTTAGAGTTACTGCAGAATTAAACTTTCAAAAATCTGTTCGCTAGAATTTTTTATGATTTTTTTTAAATACATAGCTAAAAAAAAATATTTTACGACTCTATCGAAAGAAATAGAAAAAGATTATTAGAATTATTTCTAAGTGTTTTAACTAAATATTTTGTAAGGATGAAAATCTCAACTGAAAGTAAAGTTTTTGTAAAAATTTCAACTTAAAATTTAATATCGCAACTTCAAATTAATTCAATTCAATAACAATACCTTGAAAAAATTATTGAAAGCAGGATTTTTGTTTTTATATATTTTGAGCTTCTGGTGGAAAATGTTATAAATATAAATGTATTTCAAAAATAGTGATTATAAAATTGTGCAAATTTTAAATGATTATATCTGAAATTAGTTGTAAGATTTTAGTAAAGTGTAAGCATAATTTTGATCTGATTAATAGTAATCTTAATCCATTGTTGTAGTCCTGCGCACAAGCGAACAGAAGAGCATTTTCAATGGCGAGAATGAGATATCGGAGAGTGGTTCCTACGAGGCTGTGGGCACCACCTTCGACTATCACCGCATCGACGGAGTGCAGCATGGAGAAGGCGTAACCGAATGGATTACCAGCACGGGTCCCATTAAGGATGCTGTGGAACTTTGGGTATGCATTTCGAGACTTAAGTTCAGATAGGCGCATACTTATAGCTCATACTGTTTTCCACTTAGGTGTACAGCAATATACTTAATCCGGGCATTAAATATGAGTACCTGCTGCCCATTGTGTCGGACTCGGAGGAGAATGAATTGTCCCTGGAGAGCAGTGATGGATTCCTGAGATCTGGGCCTGGCAGCGACGATGGCAGCAGCTCCGTGAGCAGCACGCGTTCCGGACGCAGGCGTAAGTTCAATTGGAAGGTGGTCGGATTCAGTGCCTGCACCAAATCCTGCGGCGGCGGCACACAATCGCCCATTGTGCGCTGCGCCCGTGAGAATCCGGTGCGTTATTACTCGCAGCGTCGTTGCGGTCACTCGGAGAAGCCTGTGCTGAACGAGAACCTGCTGCACTGCAACACCCAGCCCTGTCCCGCCTACTGGCGGCAGGAGAAGTGGGGCGAGTGTCGCTGTCAGCACGGCGAGTCTGTGCGTCGTCGGGAGCTGAACTGCGTTCAGGAGCTGGCATCGGGCATTGTCATACATGTGGACAAGGCCGCCTGCATGGAGGAACAGCCGCCCAGCGAGAAGCAATGCGAGTGTCCCAAGGATCGTCCCCGTAAATCTGGTCGCTATCGGATGCACTCGAATTCGAATTCAGCAAATGGCACCCACATCAAGCGCAATCGAACCCAAAAGAAAGTGGGCGACGCCATCTGGTTAATGTCCGAGTGGAATCAATACTGTTCGACCTCGTGTGGACCGGGTGTCCAGTATCGCACCATATTTTGTGATCGTCCCAAGACAAAAGCGGAGCGTTGCGAGCCACGTGACATTCCAGAGAATCGTCGACCTTGCAAGCAAACCGCCTGCGAAGTGGGCGACTGGTTCACGGGTCCCTGGTCACCCTGTAGTGGCGATTGCTTTAACCTGACCCGCAGTCGACCTGTTCTATGCATTAAGAGTCAACTCATCACGGACGATGAAGAGTGCAATGCGGACTTGAAGCCGCAGCTGACGGAGAATTGCTCCCATGAGGAGATCGCTTACTGTGCTCCTCGCTGGCACTACTCGGAATGGTCAGAGGTGAGTCAAGCAATAATATTAATAATATCTTATAAAAAAAAAACATCTTAACGTGGTAAAAATCTAGTGATGCAATTTTGTGATATCAAATTTTGTGACGAACGATATTAAATTTAATGCACAAATTATGCCTAAAAAGAATGGCATTCGTCACATTGTCGCAAATGGTAATGATTCTTCATACCTATTAAAAAAAATGTTTTGCCGAATGCCAAACTTTTTCTTAGAAATAATTTGTTTATTAAATTTAATACCGTTCGTCACAAAATTTGATATTAGGAATTTAGCTACCAGTATATTTTGCTATCTAGGGACGAAAACATTTCCATGCCCCGAATTTTGTGATATCAAATTTTGTGACGAACGATATTAAATTGAATGCATAAATTACTCCTAAAAAGAAAATTGTGGCATTCGGCACAATGTTGCAAATGGTAATAATTCTTCATACCTATTAAAAAAAAACGTTTTGCCGTATGTCAAACTTTTTCTTTGAAATAATTTGCATATCAAATTTAATATCGTTCGTCACAAAGTTTGATAACAGTAATTTAGCTACCAGTATATATTACTTATCGCCTTTCGCACCTTTTGTGATGCTTTCGTCACTAGTGATAAGAGAGACAATCGAAAATAATCGAAATAATTCCTTCTTCAATGTTAATTTCATGTTTATAGATAGATTCTTTAACTTTAACTTAAGAAGAATTGAAAAATAAAATGTAAATTATTGATTAAATTTCTATTTCTGTAGTGCACCAAATCCTGTGATGGTGGCACTCAAAGACGTAGCGTTAAATGTCTGGAGTACGATGAGAAGCTGAATGCTCTACGCGAATCCAACAAATGCAGATACGCCCTAAGGGAACCCATCTATCGTAACTGTAACACACAAAAGTGCGAAGGTAATACTAACTATTCTATGTAAAATATATTTTTTTAAATTTTCCGATAATTGAAATACTTTTTATCAGATCTGACTAACGAACTGCTGCAAAACGATGAAGCTGCGGAATGTTTGGATCATTTTCCAAACTGCAAATGGGCTGTACAGGCGAAACTCTGTAGCTACGATTATTATCGGGATAATTGCTGTATTTCCTGCACAAAGCTCCATTAAATCGAAGACAAATTAACGAGCACTGTAGCTTTATTTGTTGCATAAAAAAAGGGAAGAAACGAAATCAGTGATCTTAAAGCAAATTCTTACATTTATTCATACATGTTCATTAGTTCATACATACATACATACATACGTACATATGCATATATACATACATATATTAAGCATACATTTTTACCTAGCTGCAAATTCTCAGTGTGGATTCCAATTTAACATACGAGCGCATTTACATTTATTAATACTTACAATCTAAGTACGGAAATACATACGTAAAAAACTTAATAATAAATAAAAAAAATAATCAATTGTACTAAAAAAATATCTCACATACTATAAATGTTGAACCCGATGTTGTTTGAAGTGCCACAATTAAAGATATTATACAATTTTCACCTAACTCTATAATAAATTTTATATTACTGACTTAACTTTAAAACTCGAAGTATAAGATTTAAGTTTTAATTTTATTTTCAGATTTTATAAAAATATTCGAAGTACAATCAAACATTTATTCCCAAAAACTACTTTTCATAGATTTTTTCCTCACAGTTGTACAGAATAAATATGCAGCACTTTTGTAAATATAATCCCAAAAGTAAACGATGCATTGTCTGGTTTAATAAAGTTTGCAACCAGTGTCGGGAACAGTTCCCCAGAAATGGTGCTGGGCAAATCTCAGAAGAATCGGAGAAGGGTCTAATAACAGCTGAAGAATGTTACAGCTCGATAAGGAGAAGTGCCGAGTCCGAGTCCGAGCAAGCCAACGATTTCCTCAAGGATGACATTTGGTGGAAAGTGCCGATGGTTTTACTCATTTGTGGTTCCATTCTCGGCATATTGATGTTATTCTGTTTCATTTGCCAGAGAATTGTATGCAGGCTACAACAGCAGGGACCTCCAAGTGTCGATATCGACATTTGTGAAAAAGAATCTAGTGCTGTTAGGCGTCGCAATCAGTGCTGTGATTCAGAACCAACAGATCGGAGGAGCTCCTCCACATGCCGAACAAAACCAAATAACTGTCAGAGGAGCCAGTATTTTTAAATGGTATTACAATGATTGTATCCATCTAATAAATATTTAAATTTATAAAAAATATATATATATTAAGAATAAATTAAATTAATTTGTAAATTAATGAAAAATATATTTTATTTAAGAATGATATCAAGGGTATTCCAATAACATCACAGCGCAATAAAAAAGACTTTTCCTAACACTTACAGAACGGACGGAAAAAGCGAAAAAAATATAAAAATAAATAAATTATTTAAGAAATAACTATATAGGTTTGTAAGCTAATGAAAAATACAAATTATTTAAGAATGATAACAAGGGTATTCCAATAACATCACAGCGCAATGAACAAGACTGCACTTAAGGAACGAAGGGAAAAGATAAAGAAATCCACAATCTCTCCACATAAATCATGTCACCTTCGCCTTGACTGTTTTAAAAGAGAAATCGGAGTAAATTCTGTAACATTACCTCAGATTACTCGCAGTTTGTCTTTGTTACAAGCCACACATA